>JAQFZX010001850.1:0-24560 GCA_034682405.1 Hydroisotoma schaefferi | reverse complement strand
ACCCAGTCTTATTGACGTGATCACAAGGATCACAAAGTTAGTCGGCAAAGGCAGTTAGTTAGGAGAGAGTCAGTTAGGAAAGTAAGCGATAGTCACACCCCCAAGTACCAGTCCACACCCCTTTTATCGGGTTATCATTGGATAACCACTAGCGGTGCCAGTTAGCAGGTTTAGAGTTGAACTTGCATCCGGCCAACCGTCTTCAGTACCATTTCCATTGCCGTTCGGCATCTTCCCGATAAATGTAGATATAAAATAGCAATTCAAATATCACTTTCTTGCATTAAAGCCAGGAGTGGTCAACTGATGATGTATTACTTGTTTGTCTGTTTTCTGAGGACGCTTGTTTTCTATCATCATCACCAACTTTCCTGTTTCCTATTCTAAACTCATCAAAACAACTGATGGCAAGCTGCTCTTTAATGGGGTTTTATCTTCTATCTCTGTATGTATTTTACTAGAGTTTCAATATCTGAAGAACCCTAATTTCGGGCAAGAGAATTGGTTGATTCCTACTTCCCTTCCCCCGATAACTACTATATTGTACTTTGGAGTACTTCTGGCAGTCAGGGTCACGGTAGGGTTGATAATGCATAGAAAATGGAATAAAGTGGAACTTCTCCTTTTTAAAAAGGTATCAGCTAATGTATCTTTCTCCCCTTCACCGTCAACCCCGTTTATATAATCCAACGGTTTTTTGCAGCCGTGTAGCAGCAACAGAGGTTCCAGTTCTAAGATTCAATAAACAAGTTCAATGATTTCCCTCAGGCAACCTGTTGCACGCACTTGTCTCCTTTGGAAGATGTTCTTGAGGCTGACTATAACTTTATCCAGAGATAGGCAGAGTGGAAGTAAGTAGCATTGGATTTCCTCTAATATTCATGACCAGTCTGTCAGCATAGCAGGAGGAAAAATAAACTGGTCCAGTCTCCTAGTCCACACTATCCATTTATGATCCACTACCTTCTTGGCAGGATAGACAAAGCATCCCTCTTAGAATATTTATTTTCCGTTTTTATTTTCTACATATTATAGTAAAATACAAGAAGATAGTTTGTCAATGCTTTGCTTGCCACCAACACAATTTAAGCTACCGTATTACCGGAAAATACTCCCCTGGAGGAGTTAATTTTCAAAGCGAAAATTGAAAAAACTTTTAACAGGGGGAAGATAGGGCGAGTTTTAATTTTTAACATGGAAAGGATAGGGGGATTTTTTCGAGGGGGGAGTAATTTCCGGAAATACGGTATTTGCCACTACCAGATTGATACTGCTGCTTCGAGTTTCAGATGGCTGTCATAACCTCGAAACATGAGTAGGACAGTAGGAGAGGTTTTTTTTATCATGCACTCACTTTTTGTGAGCTAACCGTTACAGTAGTGTCCAGTTGACGGTTACCTTTACTCAAGGGATTACTTACCGGCTGCCAATGCCTTACATTATTTAATGCCTGCTACATATTTCGTTTACCATATTTCAGATTTTAACTCCCTTGGGAAGTTATTGTTTCAAAGCCTCTTATGCAAGAGTTATTTCATGGGGAGTTATACCGAGGGGCGGAGTTTCAATCCTACATAAACTTGGGTTATTCTGATTTCTTTTATTTCAAAATTTTTGCCAATAATAAAGTACTGGGTTATTGTAAACAATCGTATTAGGAAATCAGGAAAAATGAAAATAAAGTCTTAACTCTTAAATACCGATTTTTATATTTTAACTCTACAAATGATCAATTAAGCTGTGGGAAATTGTTTAGATGACAGTTGACAGTTGGCAGTAATTGCTTCGATAGGATCATTTGCAGCAGTAGTTAATTGCATGGGCGCAATTTCAAGGTGGGGGGGGGGTTAAAACAGGAAATACGACAGCTTCCTTGCTTACGATAGCATAAACGTACCTTTGATTTCCTGCAGTCCAAAATGGTTACAGACCGGGTTTAAGTTTTTTACTTTATGCAGATCTCTGGCATCTGAAGCCGTCTACGAACTTTTTTCTCAGTCTAAGAACGGATTTATTTCCTTACAAATAACTTTTTCTAGAATTGTTTTTTGAGAGTTCATAATATATCATTTATGAAGACATAATGTGGCCTGACGGTTACGTATTCAGGGACCTACCAAAAAGCAATTTACAATGGTGCGGGAGTGTAACTACTTATTACGCTGTATTAAAGTAGTTTGTTCGGTTCAGAAATCTCAAACATAGTAAAAAAAAGTTTACTGGAATCGCCGTTGCTATCTGAAGATATTAGAAGTGTCCGTTTAGTGTGTAAAATATTTTAAAATAGTAATAGATGTTGCATTGGCCGCCATCAAAACAAATATTATTACTTAATTGCATATCTGGTGTCTGTTTTTTATGAAAACGCTGAGGGAAATACAATAATTAGTGTAAATTACCCTTGGTAACGAAGTCGCACCCCTGTTAAAATACTATTTCAGAGAAAATTCCAACGTATCGTTGAGGGATTACGGTAATCCGTTTGTAGCTGTAGTTTCAGTTTCTAACCCCTTTCAAAAATGCATGGTTGACATTAAGCAGTATAAAGTATTGGAACTGATTTTTAAAATCTAAACCTAGTATGCAACGGAGATAAGTTAATCTTGAAGATTCAGTGGAATTACACAAAACGGCATTAAACAAGAGCCTATCTAAAAGACCCAGGTCGTATAAGGTGTGAAGATAAAGGGGAACTCAAGCGTAGCTTGATTAAAATAGATCCCCTATTCACCTTGGAATACAACAGATTGATAGGTGTAAGTTACACTACAATGGATTTGATACGCACAGGATTAAAGAGCTTATTACAGAAGGCAGTGTCTCACAGTCACTGACAAAAGAACCTTTTAGTCAAAAAAATCGTGGTGGATAGAACGAAACTAGACATTCTACTCAGGGACCGACATTACCCAACCTGAATGCACTTAAGACTTAACTCATTTCGATGCCTTACTTATTTGGCATTTAAACCCATCGCATTAAAAAAGGAGAGGGAGCGATATAAGGAACAAGAATTACACCTTTCTTTCCATCGCTTTACTTCGTATGCTATTTAGAGTTAGAGAAACCGCAAACCATCTAGTCCACTCTATTACCTTTTATTCGACTAAGTGAGCAAGGTATATGCAATTCACAAGGGATGAGATTAGTAAAAAGTTGATACTTCTTTTTTCCTTTACCTAGAAGTATCATATCATGAAACTTAAGATCAGAAGCGTTTCTAACCATCCATTACACCTCCGCTTCTTCTTCTCTGACATGTAATCCCTTCTTTCTAAATTCTCATTCCAGTCTAATCTCCGACCGATGCGATGAGGGTATGCCAATCTATTAGTGGTATTTAGTATAATAAGATGCATTGAACTTGCCACAAGCTAAGTTATAGCTGGTGAACAATTAAATTGAAATACTCCATTTCTATTACTCACTGCTCTGGAGTAGCAAGCATTCATCCGTTTGTTGTCTAATTCTTGCCGCCTGCAAAGTAATGTGATATTAAATAATACTTCCCTATAAGGTCAAATTGGAATAAGTATTGAAGATGAGAGTTTGGTTGATGTGTGATAATTTAATCTCGACTCTAAAGTCTTCCTAGAGCTATCTCCTACTGTTTCAAACGATGGTCATACCTCGACGTATTTTGAATATGATTATGAATATACTGTAAGGAAGGGGAACGCTTAAATAAGAGGAACCTTTTCACAAACACCCTTTATGACTTCTGCCCGGTACACACTTTTTTGAAGCCTCTCTCTCAGAAGCACTTTTTCATAATAACTTCGTTAATACTTCTTACTACTGCTTGTCGATAGTAATCTGTTGCGGTCTCTGGAAAATAAGTTGTTCGCTCAGGAAGGAACGTAAAAAAAACTAAAAGAGGAGTCATCAGATGACGATGAAATGAGGCTCTTTTTCTTGTTATGCAGTGCTTCGTAAGTTACGACTTGCTTTGTAGTTATTGTTTGGGAGGAGGGGAACTAAAAAGAGATTGGAATGACCACATAATGTTTTCCGTAGATCATAGATCTATTCAGGGGGTCTTGAGTCTTCTGCATGCCCTACTGTGAAAAGTGATTTGGAAAAAAATAACTCCAGAGAAAGAGATTAGATTGTTCGTTTTGAAACGTATGAATGTAGTACGTAACAAAGAACTAGTCTCCTACTGAAGCCATCTGACCTGAAATTGTTTCCAACCGCAAACAGCAGATAAGCAGATATTGTGAGAGAGGAAAAGTAGGCAGAATGGCTTCTTTAATGTCCTTCCACGATAAGTGTGTACAATGACCAACTAACCAACCACCACCACGAGTTACTTTTATCTCTTACTTATTTATTCTTCGCCTCAAGTGGAAACTTATATTCTTCGGCATGGATGTTCACAGCACCAACGCAGTATAGTGTTAGGCTACGAGCTTACCAGCGACCCGAATGGGTCGTATTTAAGGCTTTCTTTGTTTAAAAAATGTATGGTCGTGTACGACTAACGAATTTTCAATCCTATCGCTTCCTTTCGGCAGCTTGTCTCCATTTTCCAATACTATATATTGCTATCGACAAAACCCCACCGATAACTTAGTGGGGTTAACGTTAATAAAGAGTTCCCTACCCGACGTCCAAAGCCAGCACCGTTAATTTGCGACGCGCCGCACCTCACGATCACTTATGACCTAACAATAAATTCCCATATCCCCTTTTAGATTACCATTTCTTCCTGACAGTCTATCCGTATTTTGAAGAGCACCTGTTCCTCCTGGTATTCTATCCTTATTTTACAATTCCTTCCTGAGATCGAGATCCCTGAGATACGAGCCACATGTCACTACTTATCGTATAATTATCAAAGGTTGATAGATACTAAGTTTTAAGTTTTCAATTATTCGTACAATTAAATTCATAACATCGTGCATTTCATAAAATACAAAATAAATATGCTTTAGCGTAAAGTAAAGGAAACCGTATTTTATATTTTCATACTTTTCATCTACCACCGTTGCGTTAGATTAGATCAAAGTAAAGCAGTTCAAATTTTTCGAAATTGAAAAATATTATCTTATAATAATTTAGTGAGCAAGAATTGTTTGAAAATGTACACTCTCAAAGCTGAAGCCAAGATGAGTTAAAAAATGTACTCCACTAGAAAATCGGATGAGAATTGAGAGAGGAGTTCACATTGTTGTCCTTGGGGTGTTTCTCGTGTAAAAATACTTCGCTGGTAAAGCCAATTCCAGCTTATCTATGCAAATGAGCATTTAATGCATATGATTTCTTATATGTACTATATCGGACTGAAAATTAGTAGAGTAACGTGGCTCGTTCTTATTAAAATGTTGTAACAAATACAGGAAGACTGTCTAGGAAAACTTTCACCCAAAATGGAGCTTACGCAAATCATACTCTTATTCAAGATAAATGAGATAGATAAATACTATTTAAGAATTTTGAAGTACCTACATAAAGTGACCTCTAATATCCACATCTATATCAAAGTTCAAATGTAAAAGCATCTTTACCAGTAATAAGTAACGGTGAACTACATTTAAACACTAACTTTCTATCGGATAAGAGTTATAACCATAGTTCATCTGACCAAGCAAAGGCATGATCCATGAGCCAAAGGCGGAGAGCGATGACAGCTCACGGCTGGGATATGACACTTTCCCTTTCTCAAGAATCCCTTTTATTATTTTTTTTTAGCAATACAACTCTGCTATTGGAGTCGAATTGAAAAATGCTAGAACGGGAGTGAATCTTCCTACGTGCTTGTTTTGGTTGAACTGGATCAGAATCGGGAGAGAGGGAATTTGCTTCCTGAACTGGATAAGTGGTTTATGCAACCAATAATAAGGACAGAGAGTTAGGGACGGGAACTACTTTCTACTTTTGAGCTCACTAAAACAAGAAAGAAGCAGCAGTCTGTCCTTTGAAGTGGCTGGCAGCAGCAGCAATGTCAAACTCAAGCTATGTCTTCTTTCCCATGTATTAAAAAATGGGGAGTTTTACTTTCGAACAATGTCATTTGGCAGAATCGTATTCGCATTTATGAGTTTGTTAAAGGCAGAGAGAGAGAGAGAGTAAAAGAAGTGCAGACTGGCTGGTTGGGTTATTACAGACATCGAAATTCGAAGGCAAAGGCCTGAAAGGAAGAGATACCCTAATAAGTACACATGAACGTACAAAGGATTGCGGCGGGTATTAGATGTGGCAGGCAGTGCTCAGTCACATGAGATGGATAGCATGACGTGAAGAAGATTATTGGGGTTCGAGGCATCTGAAAGCAGCGTCTTTCACATTTTTGATACGACGAACAAGTCGGGAATAATATCAAATATAAACATGCTTAAATTCAACTTTATGAGAGACCTTAGAATATGGAGAAACATCCAAACATCCCTGTCTCCCGGGACGCGGTTCATCCCTCTTTTCCTATAATAATACATACTAAATGGATGGGTGCATAAGTCCTCTGTTGCTGATGATGCATCCGGCGCTACCAGTGCTCAACAAATCCAAATCTTCATTCGTGATTCTCGGGTTTTTTCTTCATTACCGTTACGCTTACCTATAGTAACTTTCTTCTATCCCTGTCTCTGTTGTGTGTTACACTCGGCTTCTTGTACGAGCCATTTATGTTACAAGGATCAGACCGTAGCCAAAAAGAACACCCGGGTAAAAGGAATGAACGTGTGTCCCCTGTGGTTCATTGGAAGCGGAGTGCTTCATATGTAGGAAATTGCATGACAACTGCATATCGAGATGGCCCTTCGTGTCAGGTTGAGTCAAATTTATCGCTTTATCATTCCCTATGAAATGGAATTGGGATAATGTAGTATTATGAACCTTGTGGTTTACATTCCATCCTTTCCAACCCTAGATATCTTGTAGGTTATCCCGTCTTGTTTGTTCCTGAACAATTTAGCAGAGGCGGTGCACCTACCAGGGTTTATTACACTATGCAATACTCATTACACGCACATGAGTGCATGCATTCACTTCATACAGATACATCTTCATGCATGTTACGCCAAATCCTAATTTTAATGATGATCTAATGAATGAATGTAGTTGGGGTGGCTTCACCTTATAACTGATAGGCAGTCTCATACACATTCAATCTTCATTAAGGGCTCATTGTTAGCAGAGAGGAGATTCATACTTTGGTTCGTTTCTGCCTGACATGGACATAACACTGAGGGAGTTCAGGGTTAAAATTAGTCTGCATTTTTCAAGCCAGAAAATAGCTTCTGTCATAATGAACGCGTAATAAACCCGTCAACCCCATGTCAATCTTTCTCCTATCTCAGCTCAATCCTGAGAATGACTTACTCGCATTGTGAGTACTCTGTTATGATTACCAGTTGTGACATCAAAGCTAACAATTACGTCCCAGCTGAAGGGGATTTCTATAACCAATTTGAACTTAAACTGGAAGTAAATGAAATAGACGAAGAAAGGTAATGAAGTTTTGTGTGACTAGTGTACTATCAACCAGATTTTTTATTTAAATTATTTTACAGGATGTAGCGTTTAGCGTTTTCGGATCGTCATTTCTAGAAGCATGATCTTAAGTCTCAAGATGAGTAAAATATAATGCATTATAGATCGCTCCAAATTTCGGCTTGTTCACTTTTAATTTCCATGTTAAGATCAAATATTCATTTCAATTCACAGGAAACTTTTATTTGAAGATTTTACATTATCAAGTATCAGAACCGGAAAAAGATATACTAACATGGCTTTACAAGACCCCGAATCTCTTTATTCAAGTCCCAAGTGCATTAAAATTTTCAATTATCAAAACTTTCAATTCTCTCAAACCTGCGAAACATTTATCGCTTCTTCAAGTTCCAAACTACTTGACAAATAAGTTGAAAGCTATCATTTTTAGTGATTGATAATAGCACAAAAACGCATTGTATAGGGTGGGCAATGGGTTTTTCACTTGAAAAATCTGTCCAAGCCAGATGAATGAAGGTTTTCTCCATCAATCTATTACTTGGCCTTATAGGAAAATAATGATGATAATGAAAAACTGTCCAGACTGAATGAATGTCACTTCTTCACGACGACGAGGAACAATCAACCATCTTCAAAACTACCCTGTTCGTTGCAGAATTCCCAACCCAATATAATTTTCCCAGCTTTACGATGCTGTCATATATTTACTTTACGGTAAAGAAATCCTGCACGACAATGAAATTGAATCCTATACTCATACTGTTGGTTTACGACAAGTAAATGAAAGCTAACATGCCTTATAAAATAAGATTTAAATACCAAGCTCTGCGGTATTAACAACCCTCCCCCCTTACGTAAAGTAAAATGCGGCATAAAAAGTTCAGACCCAATGCGAATATAGTACCAGAAGCAGTGCTGTTAAGCTCTAAGCTTTTTGAACTGTTGATGATGAACAAGAATCCATACACATACATATTTTTTAACAAAGGGTGCTAACAAAGGTCTTTGGGTAGTATTCTTTTTCGTGGACAGGTGATACCTTTCTGGTTGAGCGATTATGTTTTGACATTTCTTCATTCAATAGAAATAGACGACTACCGCATTGAGTTACCCCTGAAATGCATTTTACGCTTTTAGAAATATTGTCAATTGTCACCAACGAGAGACCGATTATAACTGGATTTTAAACCAGGACTTTACTTTAGACCACTTTATGCATGATCTGAAGTTCCCATGCATCCATTGCTGTATCTCTCAACTGCGTCAACTGTACGTGTGCAATACCCACAGTTACTAACAGATGGTGGTTTGGTTACCCACAGCTATACCCCCATGAGGAAGAGTTATTTAATTCAGCTGTCTCTAGTAGTACACACTGAAGAATTTGTAAATGGCTAGTATTTAATGTCATGCTTAAAATACTCATTTTGCTACTTTATTAAAAGGGCTGTATTAGCAATACATTTTCACCTCTGCTCTGGTGTACTTAGTGACACTTTATCATTTAAATTGACAATTCAAAAGTACTTTGGTGGGTGAAGCGTTGCTCTGTTAAGTCAAAGAGCAGTATCACAATTAAAAATTTAAGTTGGAGGCATGGATAATATAAAAGTACAGAATGGCTGTAAATTTTAAATTTATTTCTAGAATTTATTTTTTTAAATTATTTCCATTTAGTGAAGCTTTTGTGTGGGGAAGAGTTTTAATATTTCAGATTTTGGTATGCGTATAAAATTGTGACTGTCTTTCTAACCAGTTCTTTAAAACAATTTGCAGGCAGCATAAATCATGGCTGGACAAAATCTGCAACTCGCGTTGCATCAGAAGTGTGTTATGAAAAACAGATTTATGTTAACTTTAAAGAAAAGTTTAAAACTTTCAAGTAAAGGTAGAGTTGATTTAGAGGCAGGCTTTGTCGTGCTTTTTGGGTTTGAATACATACGAATGAGTATGCTAGCTTGAAATGAATAGGTGACTTGAAATTTGTGCAAGACAGAGGCCAAAAAGACGAATCATCAAATACAACTCGGTACAGGCAGCAGCAGATGGACGGCAATAAAAGCAGAAATTGAAATGGAAATCGTGCAGTGCTTAAACGAACTTTAGGGCTTGTAAACATCAAACATCATTTCAAATTTTTACGATTTACTTGCCTCGCTTGCTGCTAAAATTAAAATCTTTATTCGCTTTTTCAAAAAGAGTCAAATTCTATCTAGCCATCTTCGGCTTCGACAGTGAAAATAACCAATCTTCTTCTTAGTTGTTACTAAGACCTTCATTCATCACCTACACTAGAGACATTTTTTTCACTCGCACAGCACAGCAACTGCATATGTTTTTATTCATCTCTGAAGGAGTATTCGGTGTTAATTCTTGATGTGTATCATAAAAGAATACTGTGTAAGAGGTTAATAAAGCTAGGCTCAGTCTCCAACTTAAAATAAAAAAAACAATACTGCTTCTAAGGGACATTCGGTTCTAACCTTACGACTTCGCATGCATAGAACTAGCTGTACTTTGATTGCTTGTACTTGTAGAGTAAAACTTTTCTTCATAATAATTATTGGCCCGCAGGAAGTCTCTAGTCCCTTTAACATCACATAACAACTGTTGAGAGTAAGAGAATTAAGAGAAAAAACGAGTAATTTAGTGGCCTTGTTTTCTTTGCCAAATGCTTCAACACCAAACACCTTACCGGTGTGCCTGCTTATGTATAACTAGGCGGATAAGCCACATATTATAAAGCAGTAAAGCAACTAAAAACGACTAGTTGATCCGTAGCAAGAGCCCTGCTACAACTGGTTTTCAGTCTCAAAATCCTTTAAAAAAGGATGTTCCATCCATCCAGTCTTCTTATTTTTTATTATCATTATTATAAATTAGTATATCTATATTTATGATGATGACTGACGACTTTGAAAGAATTTAAGATAAGATCAGCTCAGTTATGCTGTTTTTCAAAAGGAACAGCGTCACAGCCCTTCCAATACAGAAGAACGCTTACGGTAGATCTATTTTTGTATACTCAACATAATCTTTAAAAATATTAAGATGCCCTTCTAGGACCGTAAAATAGTCCTGGACTCTTAAAATGACCTCTACCGTTCTCTGCCCGTTACATATGAATTACCTTATTTGCTCGAATAAGTGTAAGCACGTTTGACTTCTTATTTACCCTAACCCCTTGGGGTCCGCGTCAGTTGGCTTATCAAGTTAAATTGGCCCTAGACGTCCGCATTAAAACTAATGAAGAAAATTCGTACATATCAGGAAAGTTAAGTTAATTGTATTTTATAAGGGTAAACTATCCTTTATTTTGAAACTTTGTGATTGTTTTTCAAATATCGCTTAATTTTTATGACTTTCTGGTAAATTATTGTAACCCATTTGATTATTAATTTCAAGCTTTTATGCATCGATTATTCTGTAAATTATTGTAACCGAAATCGGTATTAGTTAATGTTGGCGCAAATAATCATCATTTGTTCATAACTTCTGAATCAGTTGAAGGCTAATAGTGACAATCATCCTTTCCTGTATTCATAAGGATTCCAAAAATATTTCAGGACAACAATGTTTAATGGATTCAATCAAACCGTATATCAAAGGGTGATTTAGTGATTGTATATGTTACATCACGGTGTACAAAAAGAAGCCCAAATGGCTCTAGGATGTAGTTCCAAAGACAAAAAGCAAGTAGGTTCGATTGGATCGAAGCATTAAAAAAAAGTAAACCTAAATCAAAAAGGCAAATACTCAGTAGAATCCACCCCAAGCGAAGGAGCATAACCGGATACTTTTCAGAAACTCTCTCTCTCTCTCTCGATAAATTGTAAAAGTGAAATGCTCTTTATGCAGAAGAAACTGACTAATGCAGTTGAGTTATCCTGGAATGTATTGAAGTGAGGCAAGGTAAATTGCACATCTAGCTCCTACTCCTGTCCCACCTAGCTTACAAATAACGATGCACCCGTGCAGATAGAACTAAATTTAATTACCTGATCACCGTTTACTCCTAGCCTAATAATGTACAATGGGTAAGTTCGTTTGTAAAAGAACGGGAGGTAAAGATATTAACTTAAGCGCAAAAAGTATCTCTATCTAAGTACCAAAGTTTCTTTCCTCGTCAGCAAGAATTGAGATAGAGAGAATGAGCTGTGTAAATAGTTATAAGTGCTGTGTCCCCAGGTGAAAAAGCAGTAGTAGAACCTTGAAGCATTTTTTCTCAGTATTATTTTTGATCAGGACAAGCTAAAGCAAGAATGAAGCTTTCAGTAGTCGGGTTTGGTGTTTAGAGAATTGATAATACTTTGTGGTGGCAATTCATCAAGAGAAAGAAAGCTGTATTGATATTGACATCAAACCGTGATCAAACGCCTATGGCTACGACCTGAAGGTTTTTTCTAGTATACCTGGTACCTAGTTTTACTATTTTGTGATATATTTCTTGTACAAAAGATAGATAACTTCAATTTCTTTTTTTTTAAATAGGTGAAATTCCATGAAAGAATTTGGCGAATTCTAGCTGTAAATGGTATGCTATAATTAATTGTGGGATTAGGTAAGATGGAAGTTATGTACTTTTAATGATAAAGAAAAAGTGATTCCTAGCAGCACAGGTTGTTTAATAGTTTAAACTGATAAGAAATGTCAGATTTATTTGTCAGTAATATTGCACACAAGGAATGCAGGAATCGTTACGGATTTTTACTCTGTAAGAAATAGAGAATGAGAGCTGTTCCTCTGATGATATCTGAGAGTGATATGAATAGGATTGGTAAAAAGTTGAGGCTAAGTTTAGGTTCAATTGAGGGTAACCATGTCATGTAAATAGTTATTATTATAATAATACACAGGTAAAAAGACGCTACTTTTAGGAGGGATTTTAAGGACACATAAGTCAGCTTAGTTTAGTATAAAAGAATAGTCGACGTTCGGAACACTAGCATTAAAACATTGAATTTCAAGAGCGAGCTGAACTGGAGTTATACATTGAACACACAAAATTTCTCAGCCCAATTGAACAATAAATTGATTTATAGGGAAAATTAATGGAAATCATCTCATGTAACGAGTGGATTGATAAAGGAATCGTAGATAAAGTGAACAACTGCAGTAGTTTCGTACTACTTTGTGTTGTAAATTCATAGTAAAATAGAATCTCAACGGAGGTTAAACCTTGTCATACCTTGTTACGTTTCTTCTTTAATTTAATGGCCCCAGTTAAACCATGCCTTTTGTTTGACTTTTAAAGCAGAGTTGAGTGTGCAAATTTGCCAGGCCGACCACAAGTCTTACACAAAGAAACTCATTTGAATGGTTGAACAGGTTCAGCGGAAGATGAATCTTATCTTATTACAGCAGGCCCTTTCGAACTAAGTGGTCTCACATAAGGAAAATAATTTACAATATTTACATATTGCTACGTTTTGGTTCTCAAATTATATTGGTATTATAATTCTATCAGTTAGCTGAACAGGACTTCAATTAAATTTGATTAAATAAGCGTTATCGCATAACCAATGACTGTTTTGAGGATAGTACAGTATTTGGTACAAGACACGCACTTTCTGTTCCCAAAGAAATAAGCAACCTGAGAGGACGCAAGCACATTCATGTACCTTTATCCTATCGTAAAAAGTGTAGCCATACTTGATGTTGATGTTTTATCATGAAATATGTCATCAAAACGGTTGACTGAAAGAACAAAAAAGTTTGTAGAAGAAAGAACTGAGGGAAAATATCTTTTTTTTACACACAAGTGAGTGTGCCTGCTCCGGAACCTTAAAATCAACAATCCTTTTTTGTTACTCACTTGCTACAGTACCAAGCCAAGTAAACTTTCTCGTGGGTATGAGTGAGCTGCTGTTAGCTGGATCCTAGCTACTGCTGATTATAGTATCATTGAGCTATAACTAATAATTGGGGGCTTAAAATATCATATTAACTGTTATTGTCTTCCTTTTTGATCAAAAGGAAGGTCGTTAGTAAATACTGCTAGGTGTCTCAAAGGCCAGTCAGATGTAAGTGTAAGTAGACATTAGAGTGAAAGCAATCACTACTTCAAAGCTTTCATCATCTGCCAAATAACGATGGAGCATGAAGCATCATTCAAGAAGTTGAAGAGGGATTATCATCATCTTTACTCGTTAGTCGGCTATTGTTATTTTTCAAGTAGCATAATCTTTTGTAAATAAACAACATGAACACAGAACGAAACAAAAAAACCTCATGTAACTCACAGAATCTATAGAAAAAAAAACTGTCTTGAAAGCATTCAAATAATATATTCAAGATTTCAGCATGTTTCTTTTTTAACAAATTGTCATAAATTCTGTTTTGAACACCATCATATCAATGTATCATCTTTATATCTACTATCATTATGGTAGCTATATCACTTACATATAAGTGAAAGGATAGTTTACGTACCTTAATAAATGCGAAATGGGGTTAGGTGGCATGCTAAGGGTGTCTTATAAATGGGGTTTCTTTTTATAAATTTAATATCGGTTTGGTTGTAGGCTAAACGCTAAGCTTTCTCCTAATAATAAGATAAGCATTCGATGGGAATCAGACCAGTCACTAAGAGATTGAAGAACTAAGAAATGGCCTATTAAATTATTGTTAACTTTCCATAGGGCCACTTTCAAGCCAAGTGCTAGGAAAGTAGCCTTCAAAAGAACCAGCTGCGGGTTGGATGCTTTTTAACTGCTTATTTTTCCTTTCAGTTCAGCTTTGGTTACGCTATATACCCGAGAACAGAAGAAAGTCACAGCATTAGTTGACACGCATTATTATTACTCTTAAGTATAAAAGCGAGAAAGTTAAAAGGTCCTGCCTATTGACTCGAGATAATATTTCGCATCGTAAGCAAACTTCTTGAAAGATTACGCAGCACCGCCTGATGATTTCCAGTCCATTTTAATAGTGCTGGATACCACTTATTTTTGCTGGCGAGATATACCGTATTTCCCGATTTAATTCCCCACCCCGGAATAATTCCACACCCGGTATAATTCCCCAGTACCTTTCCATGTTAAAAAATTAAATTTTACCTATCTTGTCCATGTTAATACAATTTCTAATTTTTCCTTCGAAATAATAAAGCCCCAGGGGGATTAATTCGGGAAATACGGTAGTTTTGTAAGCGGAAGCGAAATCAGATAGTGGTCGTGATAATGCATGTAGAATAAAGGAAAAAATACAATCGCAATCCATAATTCTTGACCAAAAACTTAAAACGCCTTTAGAATTTTGAGTGAAATCAAAATTTTCAGCGGAAACACCCTCCACCGTCTTATTTTATGCGTCATTCTGCTACTATCCCATTAATTTTTTTCAGCAGTACCCTGTGCCTATGTGTAGTCGGTGACAACTGAACATTTTGAGTACTGATAGGATATTAAGTGCAAGTAAACTGCTGAATAGACCAAATACAAGGCTATAATAATGTACCTAAAGCACTTGGCACGGGTAGCTGAATTGGAGCAGGAGTTGATTTAGTGTTACCAACTATGGATGGCTAACATGTTTCATTGAATTACAATGCAGGGAGCTTTTGGTGCTGAAAACAGAATTAAATTCGAAAGAGATGGAAATAGTAATGAGATTATGGAATAGTGTCCATCCATGAGACTGGTTGCCTGCTTATTCCATACTATTATATAATCGTACTGGTAATAGGCGTAAGGGAAAGCATCAGTTCGGTGAGTTCGGTCTTCTGGAAGGTTTTCATTTCACACAACATCATCATTGCTCCTAGCCCACTGCATCGACAATCCAATTTTGTACAGCTTTATTAGAGAGGTTTCACATTCATTCTCAATATTATATTATACAGAACTTTCTCCTCGCAACATAGTAACTCGACAACAACGAAGCATCTATCTCCACTATAGCAGAAGCAAAGTCCCTCAAAGCAGGGTTGAGTGAACTTGAATCGCTGAATCCTCTATCTAAGACCATTAATGTCGTCCAGTGTCAACGAAACTATCTACAAAGCTTAGCTTTTATAGTTGCAATGAGCTTGTACAAACTATGGCGTAAAAATCCCACTAGTCCTGTACCATACAGCTGTCGCTTGTCGGACTAGTTGTAAGTAAGTCACCATAGACAGTGAGAGGAAATTACTACATAGGATTGGTTCATAACAATCGGAAGTCGGCTTTTCGTTGACGTCTGTTTACATTTAAATTTCCTCTGCATCCATTCTGTTTTTGGAGGACAAATTTTATAAGCTCTCATTTCACTTGTGGAGTGGATGAAGTCATTCTCACTGGCAAAGGATGAAAATGATTACCTATATTAACAGCACATGAAATGAGACTTCAAAAGCCACCAGAATACTGCATACAGAAGATTTACAATATAGCAGGATTAAATTTGCATTAGCATTTAGTGAATTGGATGAAATGGGACGACCTGGTAGTAGATTGTCCATGAATAAATTTAACTTTCACCGTTCCTATCCTAGATTAATTTTAGCAGTCCTTACGGATGGAAAGGGAGTTCAGTAATAATCATGATAACCCTTTTTCTCAAAAACCATTTCAATGTTTCTGTAGATTTTAACCAACTAGTGGGATACCTACCCAGAAGGATGTTAGTTGATGCCTACACAGAAATGTATTAATGCAGACAGGAATTATGTAAATGCAGTATTGTTAGCTGCATTGTATCCACAAAGATACGCTTATCATCGGAAGTATTTGTGTTCATATTTTTAGCGTCCTAAAAGTTCCGCAAAAAGATACTTTCATAAAGCGCTAATAAATCAAGTTAGAATAGTAATAGAATAGTAATCAAGTTAAAGTTAAAATATTCTGATTGACATTTAAGGTTGATTATGAATTACCCATCAGTTGTAGCTAGGTCGTAATAGAACGTAAGATCCATTTATGACTAAATACTATGTATCTGTGACTCAAACATCAAACTGACTCAAAAATCATAAAAATCCAGCATGAATAATCGTAATCATTCCTTTAGCATCAAATAAAATTGGTCCACTCCCTTCATGAGATTGAAATTAAGCACTATCACCTCGGTGATCGTGGAAACTAATTACTGAACTATTAAAATGTAAAGTCTGCACAGAAACTCCCATTCCCAGTACCCCTATTACTCGGCAGATAAACCAAAGTGGAGATTTTTGTCCTTTTAAATACTTTAGAAAGATTAATTGAAACGATGGTATTGAGTCAAACAAATTGCTTTGGAATAAATCTGCATTGAAAAATGTGTGCAAGTACGACGGATTTTTCAAGGAGGGGAGACTACTATATTTGTGAATATTGTATACACAAAAGGACTGCTGATCACCGTCCTTGTATTAAGTTGATGGATTCTAAAAAGATAAAGTCGAGTTGAAAAAAGAGGAGAAAGGAAAGTGGATTCGGTCATTAATTTTAATTTTTCAACAGCTTATCAACTTAACACAAGTCACAAATGTACATTTTGTGCAGATGGAGAGAATTTAATTGCTCTATTCAACATTTGTTTCAGAGTCAAAGTACAAAGTGACAATACAACCCAAAGTCACTATTTCATTCTATCTTCTTTGGCGTTTTTAAAGTCCTTCCGCTTGCATGGAAGTAAGGGTTATTTTCCTAACTTTATGGTTGCAGTAGAATTTACTGCAGGAGTTAAAGTGTTATGTAAAAAAAATGACCAGAAAGCGATTTGTGATTTCCATTATTTTATTTTTACAAAACTTAACTTACAAGTTAACAGTTTGTTTAGTGATGATCAATGAAAGTTAAACTATTTGCTTATAAGGTATAAAGCACAAAATAAAGGGGCTTTCGCTCAGCGATTTGCTTGTAAACCTAAGAAAATCCCTTAGTAGTAGAATCTAACAGTAACCGAAATCACAGCCTTAAGCCACTGACTACGGACAATGTAAAGCCTGCTTAGAATTGATCTCTCTGCTCGAATTATGTTTCTTCACACTAATTCTCCATTCCTACAACGTCATCCAGTCATCCCTTCCGCCCTTCGTTATAAGTTAAAGACTACAATCGAAACCCCACGGGTACGTTGGGTTGTGAGCGATGAGATGTATGTAATTTGAATTACCTCCTGGATTCTTTACTACTTGCAACTTGTCAAAAATACAGTTTTGAATGCGTCAAAATCGAAGGACAGGAAGCATCGACCATTTATTCCAACCGACGAAAGTGCATTTCACAAGGTGGTTTCTTACATTTCGGCAATCGTTCTCGCAAATACACATCACAACACTACACAATACTTAGGATACCCCCTTCAATTTGTTGTCCTACAATAACCAACTAAAACATTAATACTGTTAGAGTCATGTTGGGGACTGGAATAAGGTGCTTGTTATCGAAGCCTAACGACCGACCAGACCGAAGGAGGAAAATATAAAATGCTGTTCAAGAATTGCGATTACCTCGAATTGGAAACAACAGTCACAGTGGATTGAACAATATATGGAATAATGTTTAATGATGCTATGCTACCCTCTTTCCCTTTCCACTCACCTCTTTTTAAGTGTAGTTATGGTTGATAAAAGTGTCGCCAACCAAGACGAGAAGGGTAAAAGGCGATTGGCGAAAGGGTAAAACAAGCAAGCTTGATTGTTGATGGGGTGGCCTAGGGTTTAAGGATGGGGTCACTATATATACTCTGAAGGAGTGATGTCAATTTAGAAGAAACTTACTGTTCCATATTGGGTAACCGGTAACCCCTGGGCAGATTACATTTCTTCCATTAGAGAACATTCGTAAACGGGTACTCAGAGGAAATGAGCAATTTGTCGCTCACCCTTCCACTCACTTCTTTGCATGACATGATACCATCAACAGCCCTACAAAAAATAACTTGCATTACCAATTTTATGGTCCAAGTTTACTCGATTGATACTGCTGTCCGTTAAAGGTCTCGATGAAAATTATGCGATGCTAACTGCTGAACTACCTATATATAACCCATCGCATTACTTACTTTTATACTCCTCGTACTTGAAGTGCCTTCCTTGTCCGTTTTTTCAACTAGACTAGGCACTCTAAGCTCTAAGTATACTTTTGAGAGAACCCATCAAAATGCCACACTTGTCTACTTCATCTCCTGAGATAATTCTACTAAGTATTTCGGTTTGCCGTACTGCCTCTATACAAATACCGTACCGTATATATCGAATTACAGCATCACTCTAATTGGAGCCTCATTTAATTGTAAAGTTTTGCTAAAAAAACCCTTAATAAAGTTAGTTGTCCGGTCTGTAATTTGAGGATATACGGTATACGTGGTGGACGGTTTGAGTAAAGCATTTGAGGTCTATCATAAGGCAGCTCTTAGGATCATCTGAAATTCATCGATGTCAGTTCGATGGCCTGCTAGCAATTGATAGAAACTTTATCGCACATTCTTCAATAAGTGCCACCACTAGCTTGTCTTCGACCCCAGTTTCACACAGCCACATCAAGCGCCAAAATAGTGATCTCTACACTTTATTTATTGGCATTGCTATTTGGTTCAGTCCTGGCAAAGCCTCTGATACCACTTACTGGTAGGGGATTTGAATCAACTAAAATAACCTTTATGTACACACTTTTAGGAAGCAAGACAAATGAAAGAGCTCAATGAGGTGTTTTCTTCAAATACGTTGGTCAATTTGGTAAAGAGAACAAAGCACTGGCATTAGTAGTGATCATCATGATGGACTCAGCAGTTTTCTTCAGTTTAGTCTTCTTCTTGATATAAGTTCACTTACTTTTCCTCTTATGTGGTTTATCTCCCGTATAACCGGTCTTCACTATCACTTCTCACTCAAGCCAATTTAGGATAGTGCAGCAAGATGTTCTACTCATTGTTCCATAACTCACGGCTAAAATAAGAAAGTGGAATATCATCAAGAGTAATGCATCTGGAAAGTCTGCTGCTGCTGTTCAATTGAACCAACTAACTTCTCGTCCATTTAGAGGAGACTTAGAGTGCCACCCATTTAAAAACCGTCCTACTGTACACTTTATCCTTCTTTGTCACAGAGCAAAATGTCTACATGGAAAGTCTCCAAGGTGTGTAATACACAAAGCTCAATATTGACTGTTCTTTTTAACTCCTACCAGTGCAAAGGCCTGATAAATGGTGGAAGGACGCTTAATTTGATATTTTCATGCACAAATCTTCGTAACTTATTCATCGCATTGTATTTTTTATTGAATGTACTGTTCGGTGTACTAAGTAGCACAGTAGTAGTAAAAGCATTATTTAATGTTTTTTTAATTCAGTCTCGAATCGGAAAGGATGAATAACTTTTATGCAGTGGAAATACAAAGTGAAGGTAAATGGTAAAACGAAGGGAAGAGTTATCCAGGGTGAAAAAGCCTTTTGGGCTAATTTCGAGATACATTTTGATGCATCTTGCTTCTCTTTTGCTCACAGCTAATTCATAAGAAAGGGAGTAATTACATAGTTGGTATTGAAGGAGATGGTTTTGCCACCCTAGCACATCAATCATTCCAGTCGTACGAGACTATGCACTTGTGTACTTTTATTATATTATTATTAGGACTTCCTCTGCAGTTGTAAAGTAAACAGAGGCCCCATTCTTCTATAAAGAAAAAAAGGATGTCTTTAGGGAGTCCATGCTCTTCGAACATTTTTGACTTGATTTCTAGAAAACGAGTCACGCTCCTTCCCCTTTTTACCTAACCTCTTCGTCTCATTTTCTACTTTCTACCCTTCGTTACTATTACTGCTAACCCCTTGAGATTTTTTGACCCTTCAGCCGAAAATCCCTTACTTTTCTGTATAACTTTCCATAGACTTCGTGGTTATTAGGTTATAAACAGAGCCACCGTTCCCCTATCAATGCGTGGTATGAAAATATTACTATTACTATTACTTACAGCATTTATCCAACATATATTGTTTCTATGTTCTTTTGTTTTTGTTCGGTCGATGAATTGCTTGTGAGCTGTGCTTTACATTTTATTTCCCCTTCTACTTTACTACAATCTAAAATATTCTAACGAACTTAAGTTTTTGCCCCTTTTTTGCATTTGTACACAAGGTTATTTGATTGATTACCTTCATTTAGCTAACCGAGATTTGAGCTTTTCTTAGATTTTATCGATTTAGATGAAACAGGCTCCTGAATTTAGAACTTGCATTTGGCTGGCTTGGCATTAAACTTCGGTACTTTATTTATATGAGAACAGAAACTAAAAACCTTTTAACATATTATCATTCCACTTACTTCGCTCTTCCTCATACCTTAATCGGACAACCAGAGTTTTGATTAAATCCTAAGCAATTTCAGTATAGTATACGGCTGTAAGGCAGTGTAATAAATGTGTTTGTTCTAAATTATGATGGCTGTAATAATTCATACTGTTAAAGCGTATATAGCATCCTAATATATTATTAACTTATACCAAAAACTCCTGTATGAATACAAAAACTTCTAACAGTATTGTAAAAACCTGTCACTGCCTTCCTGGAATCAGGATGAAATCAAGCTCGACCAAAGTAAATAAAAATCGTGGACTGTTGTTGTCAAATAAATAATACCTAATGGATTCAAAGGCAGGGAAAATTGTATAATGTAAAGATAAGGTTTCGACTTCCATCTCAAGTGCGCTTACAAAAACATTTCATGGTTCTTAACGATATACGGTCCTGAGAAAGACTGCTAGAAAACCTAGTAACTAACTCCACAAACAAAAACGCATACTGTAACAACACTACACGATGCAACATAAGATGCAATCAATATGTTTGTAAATATGTCGAGTCAAAGAAACTCTAAGTTAGTCGAGGTTTGCATTTAAGATTCCTCCTAAATTGATAAGATAAGAGTAGTAATACTGATATTTCTAATATAATATTTATTATTCCCTTCGTCACATCGTCCTCAAGTTCGTTCCCCTTGAGCCTGTCTTAATTAAACATATCGTAAAGAGACAGTCAACAGGAGATTGGGTTGCTAAAAAATAGTATCAGGAAACTGAACTTATCCTATTTGATCTCCCTGTTCGAAAGAAAACTATTTGTTAGGAACAAACTAGCCAGCCCCTACAAATCATAGTAGTTAGTTGCCGAGATAAGACCCACGTAGTCATCGAAAAGTCAACATTAGCCTGCTAGAAAAATACAGTGATTGATTTTGGCTGTAGCATGCACTCCCTACTTGCTTTTAAAGCTACAAATAGTGTTAACTATGCTATTAAAAATTTCTGTTACGGAAAGATCCCCTAAATGTTTTCGGAATGAATTAGGTCTTTGTTTTTGGGAGGTTGGGTAAGACTATTGGTACATAAGAATTAAACCAAAAGGATAGAAACAGAAATACCAAGATTTTAACGCCAACTGGTTTATGAAAATAAAACCGAACAAGACCTGCTAAAATGGTTTGATTCTCACGAGCTTCTCCGGTTTTAGTTAACTGGCTTATCTCACATTAAAGCGTGATGTGAAGAGATTATGTAAAGGAGTGGATGTAGTTAGTTGGAGTGACTGACTGGTAAGTGTAACCCAAATTTGTCATGATTGCCACGAATCTCCAGAAAAAATGGTCCAAAGTATGAGTAAAAAAATGGATCAAATCGTGTCCAACGAACGGGACTAAGGAAGTGTTTCTCTCGTGATGGAAGCTATAGGATCATTGAATTTTATCCTTTTTCTCATTTTATAGATGTAATTAATAAAAGGATATGGGGAGGCTTAAATTACGATCTGTGAAATACGCAGTAGATTTTATAGTTCAGAGACAAAATAAGCAAATTGTAGGATATCCCTGCATGTTGTACTTAATTATTATGCTGGATCTAATCAGAGATGAAAATGCTACTTGTTAATATGCATAATGCATGGTATCCCATGTATTCAGTGGTTTTACTAATAATTGCTACAGTCAACAGACAGTGTTGTGGGACCATCTTTTACTGAATCAAATAGAAGGCCAATGATTTCTAATGAAACGAGTGAGGAACCTTGATGCCGTGTAATAATAATGAAATGAAGATCAGAATAAGTACAATCGTACAGCATTTTCTGTTCCTTGTAGAGCAGCCTCCATGGGAATTAAAATATTTAATACTATAAATAAAGTAAAGACAAAGGTAAAATGCTTGTTCTAGCCTCAATCTGAGTAAAATGAATAAGCAAAATTCAAAATCCTTTATTAATTTAGCACATATATGATATATCCCATATCTTCATTATTATTCCTACCTTGATTTGATTTGATTTGAGTCTTTATTTATGTGTCTTTCCAGTTCAACATACATGACATTGTTCTACCACTAGTGACACAATAAGCCCAAAAGGACTGTCAACAATATTATATAGTAAATAACCTAAAAGTAAATAACCTTTTACTAACTTCAATTAATTCTGTCCTCAAAAAGTGACATTTAAGAACGGAAATCTGTACAATTCCTCCAAATCCTGTCAGATAGATCCAATTCCAAAAGTTTCATTTAAAAAATCTAAAGATAAAACTAAACGCACGTGCGTATGCATGTGCGTGTCTTTTCCCGTAAAAACGACTCTAGGATTTACAGCAATGTTCATGTTCAATAAATTAGCTTTAAGGATTTTATTATAATTATAATTATAATTTATGGCTAGAAAATTAATATAATCGGACAAAGTTGCCAATTTAACAACTGCATGGACACCACTTTTTCTATGCTTGTTCCTTTACATTTTTTCCGTACAGTATGCATCATTGAACAGCTACTCAATCTGTAGTACGATAACATTTTATTTTGATTACAACTTAACCCTTCATCCACGACCATTTCCAAGCCTGGTTTTTTTGTCATCTTCAACTAAACCAAGGGCGGTTTATGCACGAGGTAAAAATCTGCTGTAGTAGAGTAGTAGAGTATCATTTTTTCCAAGCATGCATAACCAAGGGGGAGTGTATGAGTTGTGTAATCGTTCCA
The DNA here is from genome assembly GCA_034682405.1 of Hydroisotoma schaefferi. NCBI lineage: Eukaryota > Metazoa > Arthropoda > Collembola > Entomobryomorpha > Isotomidae > Hydroisotoma > Hydroisotoma schaefferi. The sequence goes on along the minus strand of JAQFZX010001850.1, from coordinate 1,182 downwards.
TGATATATCCTTCGCTACTGCACCCTACTCGTTTCTAGTTTGTCTAACGTAACGTGTTCCACTCTGTATTTCTTCATTCGACGGAAGGCGTAGCTAAATAAATTGCGGTTTCAAACTAAATCAGCTGGATTCTGCTTATATTTTCTATTAAAGTTGTGTCAGAATGTTATAGAACGCTGGAAAGAGTGCGATTTTAGTTCATTTTATGGTTAGAAATCTCCAAGTAGCTAGATAGAGTGTATTTAAGGTGAAGAAGGGCAGGTCAGTAACGTACTCCATGTCTTACTCCTGGTCAGGGTCAGAGTAACTTACTCCAGACTCTAGGTCAGGGTGAGAGTAACTTACTCCAGGTCAGGGTGAGGAGAGTAACTTACTCCAGGTCAGGGTGAGGAGTGTAACTTACTCCAGGTCAGGGTGAGAGTAACTTACTCCTGGTCAGGGTGAGAGTAACTTACTCCAGGTCAGGGTGAGGAGAGTAACTTACTCCAGGTCAGGGTGAGAGTAACTTACTCCAGGTCAGGGTGAGGAGAGTAACTTACTCCAGGTCAGCTATAAGAGATTAAAAGAGTCGCTCCAAAGTGTTATTTAATTATTCGAGGAATGAAGTGGGATGTCGGACAAGGATTTGACTATTGGAGTGATAAAAATTGAAGAGATCGGCGGATGATGAGGATAATTAAGGTAAGCAAATTTGCTTGCGTTTGGTTTTAAAATCCTGACTAAAACAAAGTTTCGGAATCTGAAATTCTGATGGGGAATTATGAAGGAAACCTAGAAGCTTATTATTGATTTGTATTGTTTTTTATATTTTTTGTTGGGAAATAAATATTGGAAGGTTAGACGAATTTATTTATAGACTTATCTTGGGTTATTTAATGGAATTGTGTCCGACTTTTAGTTGCATTATACTTGTGAAAGAATCGAGAGTTTTTAAAGATCTGCATTAATGCTCCGCATTTTTAAAAATAAAAGATATGATAGCAAGCAGCAATCAGATTCCTGGGAATCGTAATAATTAAGGCAGATTTCTGGGAATCTTAATGATTCAGGCAGATTTCTGGGAATCTTAATGATTCCGGCAGATTTCTGGGAATCTTAATGATTCAGGCAGATTTCTGGGAATCTTAATGATTAAGGCAGATTTCTGGGAATCTTAATGATTAAGGCAGATTTCTGGGAATC
>JAQFZX010001849.1:0-24563 GCA_034682405.1 Hydroisotoma schaefferi | reverse complement strand
GCAAGTCATTCAAGCACAAGTTCAGCTTCTCTGGGAAAGAATTTTGGAAGATTTCATATTCCGCTGCAATGGACCGATACTATGACGGGCGCTATTGTTGTTCTTTGGAAACGATTAGACAACTTTTCAAAATGGGCCTTTCCTTTGACTTTTTTCATCTTCTGTACTGTCTACTGGTTGGTTTTGTACATCCATAGCCAGTTGGAGTATGAGGCGGATCGATATGGGAAAGACCGATAAAAAATAGTAGCTACATTAAGTAGTAATAAGTAGATATAATAGTTTAAGAGATCATAAAAATCAATTGATCTTCAATTATTGAACCTACATGTAATGCTTACGTTTCACATTTCATGTTTAGCTGTTGATTTAGTGCTGCACGATCGAATGCCCAAATAAAATTAAGTGTTCACTCCATTATTTTGACTAATTTGACTAATTCATCGTATAATGAGCAATTCTAGGAGTAAAGCATCCGTCACAAGTGACAAGATGCATACAGGTTCTGCGTCCTACATATTAGATGGTTAATTCGGAGAAATGAAAAATTGTGCAGTTTAAAAATTAAAAGATCATCAATCATAACCCACAATATGTGCACACAGGCTCACACCTAAGAGGGTCAAACGATCTATGCAGTCTTTCGTACCAGCAAAAGCATTAAGAGTTATTTGTGATAGTCTTCTGGAGAATTAGTAATTAGTTCAGTTACTAATTACTGGGATAAACTAAAGTGACAAATGAAACCTTTTAAACTGGCTAATATACTCGAAGTCACATATGCCTACATAACTAAAACTAAACCCCATGCATACTTATCTCTAGACTTATCTCGATGCCAGTGGACAAGACTCCAGACGTTCCTTATCCTCATGTATGTAGTGGCATGTAATTATTAAAAACCGTATGCCATCATTTTGCATGGGCAAGGAGTTTTTTTTAGGAAAAGCTAATCAAAAAGTCATTTCCTAAAATCTTTTCGCTTCTGGGAATATGAGTTTGAAAAGATTCTACAAAAGTCGGCAATTCGCTCAACTTGCTGATAAGCTAACTTGATTATGCAGGGTTGTTCTTATCTCAATAGCACTTATTCGTCTCAACTGACTATAAAAAGACTCGGTCACCTTCATTCTAAATCAGTCAAACAACAACTTCCTTTACTTAAAAATGAACAAAGTTCTCTTGGTATTAGCGGCCGCGGCCGTCATCGCCGCTCTCCTGGTTGACGCTGCGGAGGTTAAAGGTACAAAGTGGGCACGCAACCGTTCATTTGTTAATGGCCCAATGCTATTTTGAAAGCCTTTCCTCATTTGCATATGTTTCCTTACATCGCTTTTAAAATTCTTCAGAATTTGAAAGAAATGTTACATTAAAATTCTAGTAAATCCAGCATCCGATGTCACCAGTGACAAAGAGGCTAGGTCACTCTACCGTCTATTTGGTCAAGGGGGACAAAATGGTTCACCTGGACTACCTGGGGCTCCCGGACGCGTCAAACGCAGTAGGTTTAGTTCTACATATTTGAAAAAAAACTTACATGGAAAATGGTTTTAAAATTTTTACACTCTGCTACTTTCAGGGGGAGGTGGAGGCGGCGGAGGAGGTGGGGGCGGAGGAGGTGGGGGTGGTGGCGGAGGTGGAGGTGGGGGAGGAGGCGGTGGGGGCGGTGGTGGGGGTTCTCGTAAGTCAAAATCATGTTTATAAAACTAGCATTATATGTCCAAACGCTTTGTCTATGCTCTAAATGCTTCAATTTATTAAGGGATGAAATTCCTGTACTCATTTATAAGCTAATTTAATCTTAGAATACTTAAACCGGCTAGGTTATGGGCGTCAAGTGTAACCCACAACCTTTGCTTGCCAAGTATCCTGTTCCACATCTTATACTGTGACAACGAAGCTAAAGCCAAAGTAAATGAATATTTACTGAATCAAGGATTAACCTATAACGGACAGAATAGTGATAGAATAGAAAGATCTCTCGTTTATGCAGAAAGATTAATTTTAAGTTGAAAATAAAAGCATGAATCGTAAACTCCTTTGTATCATTCATTGGGATTGGGACATGTTTATTTGATTCATATTTCTGGCGTCTTCGATAAGAGCTTGAACCTAGCTACCTCTTCGCCATTAATTGACTTAGGATTCTGATTTCATCGTATGCGTTACGTTACATGATGTTTTAAAAGCATCAGATATAATATTCCTGACCGTACTATTTCTTATTCTTGCTCATCATAAATAGTTTTTAAAAATTACACCCAAAAACAATATCTTCACAATATAATACATTTATTTCAAGTTAAATACATCTTGTCAAGGAAAGATGAAAACAGTTTATTTTCTTTAATTAATGAAATAATATTTACATGGTCTACAAAGCAGAAGACATGATTTAACGTCAGAGTATGCTGTCAAGTTGATATAAGACGGGACAGTAAAGTAAATCAATTAGGATCAAGGAATAATGATACGATGGCAAACAGCAGGAATACAAACCCTCCAACGATAGTGACTGAAATTAATTATTGTCAGAAAATAAAAATCAGTTGCCAAAATATAGTTTGCATGCAACATGTCTAATTATTCTCATATATTTTGCGAATAAGCGATGCGATATTGAGAAAAACATTGAATAATAGGCATAAAAATGAGTTATTGGCTTTTCATGAAATCATAAACAAGCCTCCATTTATTTAATTGGTACCTGTCTTGACGGAAATCCTTTGTGCTATCATTCTTCCTCCAATAACAGCCAATCCGGTACAAACTGAGTGTCCCAAAATTCCTCCAACGCAGATACCCAGTATGCTCTAAAAAGTAGAATGGATCATTCATCAAAATTACATAAAACCTATGCAGCGTTTGAGTTTAATTTGCAAATTATTATTTTCTTATGCAAAACCTCTCTAGCTGCCAAAACAACCGTGGCCAATTGTGACCGATCGCCCCATTCTGCAAGGAAAGTTAAGGTCAACGCTTGGATGTATGTTTTTGAAAAGCATGTGAATAGGATCCTCCGGATAGTTAGCTGCACTTTAGTCTTTTTCTGAGGGGACATCATCCCCTCGTTTGAACTCGAGGAGTCGTTCAATGGAGTGGTTTCCTACGATTCAAATCCATACAGTAATAAAAAAATCTGGAACAATCCTTAAAAAGATTTCATCAAAACTCACATCATCATGATCTCGATCCCTAAGGTTCATCTGGACCTCTTCTAGTTCTTGAGCCCCTTCATCTTCTGACATGAGAACCCCATCGTAAAGCATTTTGAGCCCAAAAATGGCAAATAATGCTGTCGATACGTAATACGTGTAAATACGGGGGATGAATTTGGTCAAGTATCCAAACAAAGCTGCAAACAAAGCCCATAAAATCTCCATTAGATGTTGTCTTTGCTAAATGCCTAATTTAACATGGTTGAGTTAACGGCACGTTGCGCGTTGGCAAAAATTCAACATGACAGCATCCTATACCTGAGAAAATGGTCATGGCTGCCAATGCTGTGATAGCCCCACTAAAAACCACAAGCCGAGAGTGCTTCATTGCCATAATTGCAGCAATGAAGAAGGTCTTATCCCCCAGTTCTGAGACCACGATCATTGAAAAGGAGGATATTAGACCACTTATAAACCCTGAACCTTTAGTTGCTTTCGTTTCATCCGAATTTATCAGGTCAAATTCCGGTTCAGCTCTTAAATCTCCTACCAGAGAATCCCGTAAGGGTGATCCCATGCAAAATTTAAGGAATGCATTTAAAACGAAAAAAATAACTAAAGTTGATCCAAGGGGCTGTAGAAACCTTTCGAACTTTAACGTAATCATTTCAGTCAGTTTTTGAGATTTATAGTAATATATTATTCTTCGTCTTTCAAAAATAGGAGAGGACTCTCTTCTTCACGTCTATCAATATAAAATCAGCTTTCCAAATGTTTGGCTTGGTAAAGTTTAAAACTTAAATTGTCAAGGGAAAACAATTAAGGAAGATAGTCTTTAATTACTACGCCGTTGCATTAAATATGCTTATTGGTTCACTTAACGCAGCAGTACATATGAACCAGAAGACCAGAACACAACGGTAGGACCAGGGCTGGTGCGTAAATTTATGTCACGACCATAAACATAACTTATATATGTCTGAGTGCAAACAATCTTATCATTTATTATCTATTTGATTTACTTATTTTGATAATTCTTGACTAGTTTGTCTCGATCTAATTGAGCCTACATGAGTCACTATTACTATTTCTTTAGTTGGTGCACGGTTGACTCTACATGTACTGATTATTGTACTATCTGTAGCGAAAGATAAGTTTAAGCTGGAATTGCATTGTAAACATTTTACTTAAGTAAAGTTACAGTAATTATACTCTAGCTGCTGGAACTTGGCCACGGAAACACGTTTTCGGTGCATGGTTGATTGTTGATTTATTTTTTTAAACAATGACTAAAAAAAGTTTCAAAAGAACCGTTATGGTGGCTTTATTTTCACGCGTAGTATTACAAGCTAAACATACATTCAAAACATTGACTTATACTTATTCAAATTTCGTCAAAATATACAAAAAGACATTCAGTTTCTTGTCTGTCAATAGTAAAACCACTTTTACCGGTGGTGGGGTGAGATATAGTCAATCAAAGTCACAATAAATAAATTTAAAATACTTTATCCATGAGTTGTATCATCTTCTACAAAGTCATATGCCTTTTCTCTTGATACACATTCAACATGGGAGACCTAGAATTCAAAAACATAATATCTACGTTATTCACCGTACCGTTTCTATTTAATAATAAAGGGACTTTATTCACCTTGTTCCTAAAAACAACTCCGTAAAACTTGTGTGCTTTTTCAAGTAATTCTGGCCTGAAAGTTGTTGTGATAAACTGTGCGTTAGTGGATAATTCGTGGATCATGTCTGCCACAGCTTTCCTATGCTGCGCGTCAAGGGCCTTTACCATAAATTGGGAAGATTAATATCAGCAAATAATCATGTCAGTCAAATGGATTAAATGAATATGCGAATGCTTACCTGATCGATTTCGTCAAAAAGGTAGAAAGGCGCTGGATCGCATTTTTGAATTGCGAAGATCAAAGCCAAAGCTACGAGAGATTTTTGACCTCCAGAAAGCTGGTTCATTTCTTTCATTTCCGCGGAGGTATTTCCAGAAAAACTAACTCGAATCCCTACGCCGGTAAAGGAGTCTGAGTTGTAACCAGATGTTGTACTGCCTTCCTCCTATGCACGACCATATTTCTTACTGTGTGTCAATTCAATACCAACCATTTTTATTTCCAAGGAAAATTAGAAATCTTACCATTAATTCGACTTGCTCCTCATTGCCTCGGTTTCCCGTTTGCATGACCAACTGACCATGGCCTCCGGGAACTAGTTTCTTAAACACCTCACTGAAATATTTCGTCACTTGCCGAAAAGTGAATAAGATAGCTTCGGTTTTCCTTTGCTCCAAATGATCCATGAGTTCTGCGATCTTTTGGTAGCTATAATTTTAAAGTATTGATTAAGCTCACCGAAAGTTGTAAAATCAACAATAGACAAAACAAAGTTTAATCATTCTAAATCACATACCCAACATCTAGTTCTTCTTTCCTTTGGACAAGTTTTTCTTTCTGTTCCGAAAAGCTCATAAACTGATCCAAAGCCTTCTTGTTAACGTGAGCATACTGCTTTAACTGTTGATTAGCTTTCTCAAGCTGTCGATAAAGTTCTTTTATATTGGTGTTGTGGAATTTATCAAATGCTTCAGAGGGAATGGATCCCAGTTCACGAATTTTCTTGACGCACTCTTGAACTTTTGACTGGAATGTGTTCTGTTTGGTTGCCAGTTTTTCGAGATCTTTGGAATCATCGTTCAGCTTCTCTTGGCAATCTCGTTCCTCTTGCTTGTATATTTCTAAATGTTCTTGGCAACTTTTAAGCTAGAAATGGTTCAACCATTTCAATAAGATTAATAATCAATCATAAAATCAATAATCCGCGGAATTTACACATGCTATGAATATAGTTTCCTTACCTTGACCTGTGATTCTTGTAACTTTTTCTCTGCGACTACAACCTGTTTCTCCAATGTTTTAATCTTTGCCTCCACTGTCTTAACCTCGCTTTTGCAGTTGTCCAATTCCCTTTTCCTATCTTCTACGCTGATTTCTTGCAAAGCTTGGGTTAACTCGTCTCTTCTTCTTATCAAGTTATTGTTCAGCGTATTTTCCAACTTATTTTTTTCAGCTTCTTTTTGCATTCGCCGAGTAAAAGTTTCCTTATTTTCCTTCGTCAATGAACGTATTTGGTCAGTCAAAATGTCCACTTCTCGTTGGTCTGTGACAGAAAGGGAGCTTAGCAAATCTTGATGTAATTCTGCTTCAAACCCTTCCTTCGTAGACTGTAAAGCTTCAAGATTAGACTTTAGTTGTGACAACGATCTTTCTTTGGACGATCTTGAACGGTCAATTGATGCAACTTTTTCCTTTGAAAGTCTGATGTCAGTTTTAACTTTATCAAACGTATCTCTATAGAATAAATGAAGAGAATTACTTTAGGCAAGCCCAGGTTGATGTTAGTATGTAAAATAATGTATTCATAACTATTTTCTGACTTGATTTTCGAATTTTTTGTTTCGTTTTTCTGAAGTTCAGCTCCAATCTCTTTAATTTTTTCTTCAATAGAATACAGTTCTTTCTTCAAATCAGACATTTCTTTCTCAAGTTCTTTCTTATCGTTTTGCAAAGCTGAACGACGTTTTTGGATTTCTAAGGAAGACCTGGATGTGTTATAGTATCCGCCTAAAAAAAGGAGGACAACTTGTAAATTGCTTAAGCATTAAAAGCAGAATACTAATTGTTTGCTGAACATTAATAAAATTACCAGTAAGAACTCCTCTACTAGCGACTTTATCTCCGTCAAGGGTAACACAATCAAATCGATGAGATTTAGCTGTTTTGACTGCAGCTTCCAATTCTCTGCAGATCAGAGTCTTGCCGAAGATGTGACGAACTGCCTTATCGTACTTTTCTGAGTATTTAATGACCCTCACCATTTCTATTACGTTCTACAAATGAAAAAAGGTTATTTTCCCCGAAGAAGAAGCCAGTTGGCGTCAGTGAAGATATGAATAATTATATAAATTACCGGATCTTTAGGGTAATTAACATTGCCAACCATTAAGCGATTCAATGGCATGAAATTCACTTCCCCTGGCAATTTCTGCTTATTAAACTCTTTTAAAATCATCGAACCTATTTCATCTGTTTCCACTATGTGATAGTACAGCCTAAAATAAACAAAAAATACTTAGATCCTTACTTCACAAGTATACTGTAAAATCAAAGCTTTATTAGTAATCTTTACCTTTTTCCAGCCGTTACCTCTACAGCTGTCTCTGTTCCTTCGTCACATCTTATGTTTTCTAGAACTAAACCGTGGTATCCTTCAACTAAATGATCCAACCCATTTCGATTTTTAAACGAGTCCAAAACTTGTAAAATAGAGTTCCTGCCATTGAAAATTTCTCTTCCGGCCATCGATCTGAACTCTCCTTCACACTTTGTTAACTCTTCGTTTTTTATACTCAAACGCTGTTGTAGAGCGCTTTCTTTCCTCCAAAGTTCGCTGCAGGGATTAAAATAGCATGTTACAATCTAAGCTACAATAAGATTACTTTTTTACTTTGTGACTAAAAAGTCACAAAACTTGCATTTGAAAAGAAAATTTGCATTTCACTTACTTTCTCTCTCCGTGTAGAGTATCTCTTTGCTTTTTTAGTTCGTAATATCTCTTATTGAACTCATCAATGTTTGTTTTATAACTTTCTATTTCACTCGACATCCGTTCTACTTGCTCTTCCAATTCGACTTTCTTTTTTGCATCCATGTCCAACTCTTTGCTTAGCCTTTCAATGTCTTCAAACTTGTCCTTAATTCGCTTGTTGAGCATTCTACACCAGAAATTAAGAAATGTTACTAAAAAGTACTACACGTAAACGAAATGTGTATTGAACTTGCTTGAGCTCGGATGTAATCCATTTATCTCTCTCATCCTTTGTAGTAAATTGGCTGCCTCTGCCCTGTTTAGCATATAATTCTTTCCTCTTCTGCTCTTTAAGTCCAAGTCTAAAGTATTATTCAGCGATCAGCTTAACAACAATGATCGATTACTAATCTTACACTTTATGTAGGATAAATTAATAACAAACGAACTCTTTTGTAATCGTCTCCTCTCTCTTCTTTAACTCCTCGTACTCTGGCTTTACCCTCTTCAGCTCATCCTCCTTCTGTCGAATTGTTGTATTCAATTTCTCCAACTCCTGTTCTGCGCGTTTTTTACTGTTCTTATCCCCCGACATTTCTTCTTCCAAATCTCGTTCTCGATTTTCTAATTTGGTCTACAAAATAATGCACGGTTTAGTTTTCCGAAATTCGTGAAATAATACTGTCATTTCCTTCTTACAATCTCCATCTTTAGCTGCTGCAATTCAGTAATGATTCCTCCTCGTTCCTCTTTTCCGGACTGGACAAGTCCCCTGACCTCTTTAACTTCTCTGTTAGCGTTTTTTGCATTTTTCTCCGCATCCCTTAATTTCACCCGTAAACTTTCACTTCCTTCTCCAGATTTCTTTCTCTTAGCTTCTAATTCATCCAGCTTTTTACGAGCGTCATTTAATTCACGGTCATAAATCGTATATTCTAACGCTCGTCTCTTTTTGTCCCATTTCTGGTACTCTTTAAGTTCTTCCTTTTCCTCTTCCAGTGTCTTTAAGCGGTCTTCGATAGTTTTCAGGAACTCGTCAATTTTTTCCTTCTTTCCTTCCGTTTCTGAATAATTAGAGAAAGCAAAGTTCAAGAATTACAACATATTCCGATAAAATCACAACCCGCCCTCTCGGATTCCTGACTAACCTTTCAGAATGGTCTTGGACTCCTCTTTTCTCTCATCATAAACTCTGGTTCCAGCAACCTCCCTCAGAAGTTTTAACCTGTGACTATCTGGAGCAGTTGCCATTTGGTTAATCTAATTAAAACAAACTTCGGTCAAGCAGTAAAATAATTCAAGAGATTACTTGATGACTAATTCTTCGGCGAACTGTATCCATCAAACGCCAATATAAATTAAAATAATACAAAGTCACTCCATTACTTTTCCCTGCTTCACAATATAATACGGATTAGATCTTGAAAATCCAGCACTCTCCAACAGATTGACCACATCATTTCTAGGAACCATCTTCTTGTTTAAAAAATACTGGTCCTTCTTTGCTCCAATAACTCGCCGAAGGAAGACTTCTTCTTTATCAATCTATTCAGAAACAACCATTATATTAACACCTCTTTGTGTAAAATAACATTAAAACCTCTTAAACTGCTCAGTCTTACCGGAAATCTTCCATCCTGGTTGTCAAAAATGATTTCGACAAACCCGGTAAGAACTCTCGGCCCCGTTCCCTCATGAAGAAGACTCTGACGCTGTTCGGGCCGCAAGTGACTGAACTCATCGCTCAAAACGAACTGGATAGCTGATTAAACAATAAAAATACCAACATCTAAAAAATAATCACAAAATAACACCCGGGGCTCCACTTCACCAAAAAACTGATAAATAAACACAAAATATTCCCTACCATAGAAGAAGTTACTCTTTCCAGATCCATTCCGACCAACTGTATAAAAAAACACAAAAATTCATCATGAAATAAATCCAAAATTAAAAGTATCTCTTTTCTTTTACAAAACAAAACTCACCGACAACATTATGTCCTTTTGAAAAAGGTTCCACAACGGTCTGTTCCCTGTAGCTTTTAAACCCTTGGATAATCACCTAGAAAAATTATACCTCAAATCCCTACAAAACTGCTCAAAACGTCATAAATTTTAACAAATTACCAATAAATTTTTAATTAACTAACCTGCTTTATATGCATCTTTTTATATTGACAACAAACCTTCCAACCGCTACCGCCAAGTTTAAAATGTAGAGGTCTTTTACACCACTTTTGTGAAAACCCCTTTTGACCTCTCCAAGGTCAAATCACGGAAATTCACTGACCCCTTGACCTTTGATCTTTCAAGCTTTAACTTTTTGACACTTTTTTGTGAAAATCATCACAAAAACGTAAAAAATGTGAAAAATCTCAGGTTCAAAACAAAAGTCAAAAGTCTCATCTCAAAAGTAAATTCCGTGGTCTCACTTTTCCCAGGAGGGATCTCTCATCTCTCCAGCTTTCTCTTGACAGATCTGTTCTGTTTGACCAAGAGGGTTGGGTAATGGAAAATGGAATGATGAGTTGATATGATATCTCCGTCTTTTTTAGGTGCTACTCCCCCATATTCTTCTAATGCCAAACCCTTTCCTAAGATTTCATAAAATGTAATATTTTCGAAATAAGTTTCGAAAAAAAACCATTTGAAATTATCCGAAAGTAGTGATTCTAGTCAGTAAGTTGAGGCTCTTCCAATGGAGACAATAACGCAACCACCCCCACCGCTACCCGAGTACTCATCCTTGGTAAGACTTTCAATGGACTTTCTCCATATGTCTTTCTCTTTTTTGAAGTTTTTGAAGTTTTTAATGAATTTTTGATGAATTTGGATTGGACTTTCTGCATATGTCATTCATTTTTTTGAAGTTTTTGATGAATTCTTGTTGAATTCTTGTTGAATTTAGACTGGACTTGTGTACGTGTTTAATGTGATAGTGGGTACTGGGGCCCTTACCATTCCGGCCGCGGTGGCGTCAACGGGATATGCGCTTTCTACAGTATTTATCATTCTGCTTGCGTTGTTCAGGTTAGCTTTCTCCTGTAACGTTAATGAATTATTTATAAGTTCGGGAATTATTGGAGATTAATTGCGTTTTATTCCTCTGTATAGTTTCATGACCGTGACCTTTATGATAGAGTGTATGGCGATTGCTAATGCTCTCCAGAATTCTGGACAGGATGGTTTGAACAGTTCTGGTGAAACGGAAATTGAGTCTTCGGATGAAGCACCTTTGATTACCGGAACTATTAATCGTAGCGTTCGGAACAGTGGGCAACTTTCTCCTGATTTGTTTAGCATTACTAAACCTATTGAAATGGTAGTCTTATTTTTTAAGACGTGATCTTTTAATTTTAGAAGTGCAAATTAAATGGGATTTTGTTTGTTTGTAGTCCACCATGTCGACTCTTTTTCTGCCCCCATTGCTGACTCCGATCTTTTATCTCACGATTATCATCTATTTATTTGGAGATTTGAGCATCTATATCTCTGCTATTTCACTATCTATCAGGTAGTCTTGAATAATTTTCATAATAAGCTGTGCACCACAAACTAAAGCCTTTTTTATCGGTGTTAAATTGTTTCAGAGATGTGGTCTGTGACGCTGGTACATCTAGCACCAACTCTACTGACCTTGAACTATGCTTTCCTAAATTGTCTTCATCGCTAGACAGGATTGGAGCTTACCGGCTTTTTACTATAATCTTTATAGTGATTGTTGGCCCCTTTGCTTGTTTCAATGTGAACAAAACCAAGTACCTCCAAATATTCACCAACGTGGCAAGATGTTCTGGTAATGATTCATTGGATTAACACTTATGATATTGACAAATACCTTTTCCTAGTTTATAAAAGTGAACCTTATTTGTACAGCTTTCACCTTGATGATAGTCTTATCGGTTCACACACTCATAGCGACACCCAATCCTAACTTTCCCCCATCAGTGAATGTACGTTCTCTGCCCCTTTTGCTCGGGACCTCAATATACTCTTTCATGTGTCACCACTCCCTTCCCTCAATTGTTACACCCATCAAGAATAAGAAAAATCTAACTACTCTATTCCTATTGGATTACATTCTCATCGCTTCATTTTATTTAGTACTGGCATTGACAGGAACGTTTGCTTTCTACCCTGCTCTTGATCCACTTTTTACCCTAAACTTCAAGTCATATCCCCTTTTGTCCCCAATTCTTTCCCTATTTCCTGTTTTCACCTTATCTACAAACTTCCCTATTATCTCCATTACCCTCAGAAATAACCTCAGAACGCTCCTTGGCATTGAGTCAACCTCGGTTCTAACCATATTTTCCATCATTCCACCATTTCTTTTATCCCTGTGGACTTCGAATGTACAACTGCTTTTGAATATAACCGGAGCGTATGCTGGAGCTTTAATCCAATACGTTTTCCCCATATTGTTCGTCTACTATGGGAGGAAAAAAATCCTGGATAATAGAATGAACCCTCATCAGTCACCATTCCGTCATTCATTTTATTTGATTTTATTACTATCTTGGACTGTCGTTTCTATTATTATCGTGTCTTTACACTTAGTCATTTAAAATGCTGAAAGTTTGCGAAAAACTGCTTTTGAGTCCAAGATTAATTAATCCAGTAATATTACCAATATTTTGTGACTGATCCAAATCGTATTTTAGAGCTATGTATAGTAAGTTAAAGAAGAACCGTAAAGGCATTTTAATTATATTGCTAATTTTAAATAACTACTCCCGACAGCCAAAGAGATTATTGATGCTATACTTCCAGCAACTTTACAATTTGAGTTGAACGAAAACTTACAGCCGTAGTGGGCTTTTATTACTTTTATTATATTTTGTGATATTTTTTGAGCAGACAATAAAAGTGCTACAAGCACACTTCATGACTATAAAAATATACCTTATCATTTCATAGGAACCTTGCATAAAGTTAATCGTACGTAAATCGTTTCGCTTTCACTCATGATTCCTCACATTTCGTCAATTCTTTGTCTTGGTTATCAATTACAATGTATCGCTTCATGTAATGCTCTCCTGGAAACTGAAAACATTTGCAGATCTTGAGAGTTGCGTTTTCATATTTTTGAATTGCCATTCGCCTTGACCATCATTTGAAGTTTTAAGCTCGGAATGAGGATACTGTAAATTATCATAATGAAAAAGGCAAAGGCAGCCGCAGCTGTCGCAGCTTACAGAAAGGACCTAGAAAGTTTAGAAAACTCTAAAGTTCAAACAGAGAAAGTGTCACAAGAAGTATGAAAAACGGCAAGCATTTTCTGAATTCTGTCTAATGTAACCTCATCGTCTCTTTCTGCACTGCTACAATTTGTTCAATTTAAATGTATTTGTAATTCCCATTTTAGTCGGTTGACAGCACTCGAAGGATGCTGCAGTTAGTTCAAGAGGTATTCCTACAAATTAAAGTATTATCAATGCAATTACATAGTTTATAGCGTTCGTTCTAGTACTTTTTGCATGTATTTTCTTTATTCCAACGTTTCTAGTGTGATGACGCTGGAATCAATACTTTACGAATGTTGGAGGAACAAGGAGGTGATACAAATGATTATGATTATATTTAGTAAATGACGTGTAAGACTTGAATAATGGCCAGAAAAGGGTCGGCTAAACTCAGAATGCATAAAGCCTAATTTCTGCATGCAAAATTGGGAAGATTGAACAAATGTTTCACTATGCATTTTTAATTAAAAATTAGAAACACTGAACAGAGCCGATAATGTGATGGACGACATTGATGAAGATTTAACTGAAGCAGAAAAGACTTTGAAAAGGATAGAATATCTCGAGAAGTTACCTATGATATGTCTCCCCTGCTATTTATGTTGCTGTCAAAAAAAGTAACATTGAATGTTTGCCACAAAATACAAATGACAGGCCTATACAATTTCAATGAAGGGTGCAGGTGCAGTATAGATGAAAAACCTTATTGTTCTTTAGGAATGATAGCGGTCCAAAAAATAGAAACGATGACTTAAATGATAACAAAAAGACAAAGAAAAAGGAATCCGAGTTTTCCTCTCTTAAAAAGCCTGACAAGTGGGATAATTATGGGTTTGAGGAAAGTACTGGAAAGAAAGGGAAACCAGGTGAAAAGTTTGTGCATAGGTAGGAAATTAATTGGGTTAGATTCATGCAATTATTTTTTTTTTTACATAAAACGACAAATGGCAGTTGTACTTTCAATTTATTATATTTCTTCAGAATAACAGGAGGTCAAGATGAAGACGAATTAGATGACAATCTATCTCAAGTCTCAATGTATGTACAAGGCTTGAAAAGTCAAGCAATTCAAATGGGAACAACCGTTGAGATCCAGAATGATCAGTTGGACAAAATGAATTTGAAGGTATACACAATCTTTTTTCCCCATGCATTTGTATCAAAAGTAATGGAATTGTAACTTGATCTAAATTACATTGCTTTCTCTTGGTTCGAAGTCAACCAAACAAGCGGATAAAGTGACTGACATGAGTGCAAGATCTGCAAAGATCGTGAATTCCGACTCAACACAGAAAGTTTCCCTTCCCATGTGCCCTTTTTGTGTAATTTCCTAAATTACTTTGTACACCTATTTTCTGTTTCCCTTTACTGCGGAAGATTCCTGCTTCGTTAATTAGCACGACAAACCGAATAAAAGAACGCCTTCTTGCATGCATGCATGGGCACTATTTTAAAAATCTACCGAATAGTTTCTCTACCCTTCACCTGACCGCATAAAACTGATTAACTTACATTTACTATAACCCAATTTTAGGACTTCATAATTTTATTTCGTACAAAAGGAAGAGAAAGTAGAGAAAGCATATGTCACATCATTTAACCCAAGCATTATTATGGATTTTCTTGGCACTACCTCAGGTGGATAGAATAACATTGATAAGAAATGGGTGTGGCGGGGTGGAGTTTTCCTAATATTTAAAGGACAAGACGATCCTAAAATTCCAGTGGGTACAATGTAACCTTAACTTAAGCTGCGTTTGTTATATTTTTGTAAACTACTGAATTACAACCAACTCAACTTGTCCTTCACTCGGACTTTAATGATACCTAAAAACCACACCCACATGCTGACAAAATACTTGTCGTATCCTGTGTACATAGAAACAACGAACAGTCCACTCAATGGATATAATTCCCATCCACATTTTAATTTAGTACCTCGGTATAGCGCGTCTAAATTATTTTATTTTAAAATAAAAATACGTATTTGTAAGCAAAATACAAAATATTTCTTAGCTGTATTAACTCTAATCTACTAGTTCCATACGTAAACCACGTAACGCACTTAATAATCGTTAAAATTAAGACTGATGCTGCTTTCTAAGATCCTCTTCCGCTGTGGCCATATGCCTCAATAGATTGCTAATAAATTTTTCCATTCTTTTCAAGTCCTGAACACTTTCTGATTTATACTGAAGACACTAAAAAACCATAAATGACCATCCGTTAGTTTTTTTTAGCGATACATAAATAAGTTTACAAAATTCTAAAAAAATAGGACTTACTACAGTATTATCCGTCATCTTGGCCTTGAACATCCCCTTCTTGTGGATGTATATTACACTGTATCGACACTAAAATACAGAAATATCATGATTAATTCGAAATTCGAAGTGATTTTTTAAATTCCGTTCTACAGTTCTACGACAATAGGCCGCGGCATGAAAAATCTCCTTAATGCAGCTAACCAAGCCTCTCTAAGCCTTACTTCGTAAAGTTTTCTGAAAAGGTCCAACTACGGACAGACGGCCACCGTGATTAGATAAACCTTCGACAGGCTAAAAATGATGTTTTGATAAAAGTATGTTTAACATGGGAGAGATAGCCCTGCTTAACATGTAAAGGATAGCATGCGGCTTAATTAACGCGGCCGGCCTATTGGCGAGGAACTACGGTATTTAAATTTACATGCTTTTTTACCACCCGAGCTCAGACCTTTTTTATGATATAGAACTTACGTTATTTGGATCCTGCAAGTACAGTCGCTCTGCACCTTTTTCAAAATCCTCCCATGTTTTTGAATACATTTTTTTTAAACGGAATAGGGAATGTTATTTCAATCAAATCCTAAAAAATTGACTAGGATTCGGAGAGGATCCTCTTAAAAATAGCAGTTTTACAAAAATCCAATATGCTGCGTAGAGAAATAAAAGCAGAAGGAACCTGCTTACAAATTCAAACTTCGTACAGGATTTACACCCATAAATCAATGCTTTTTAGTTTACCAAGTTGGAGATTTTTTTGCTGAAACATTTATTTGCTTAAAAATCTACCGTATATCCTCGAGTAGTGCCCCCCGGCCCCTTAAATTTTACATTTAACATGCAATTAAATAGGGATTATGGGATTATTAAGAGTAATTAAGGGGGGGCCACTATTCGAGAGGGGCTACTTCCTATGCCTTTTTTCCGTTTTTTCACAGATTTCTTAGGGTTTATCCTTGAAAAGTTAGAAAAAGTTCGGTCTGGCTTGCTGGACCCGACCGTTTGTTTAGGATAAGCTGTATCACCCAATCTCGTAGTAGTGTAAAATCAGTCTGTTCTTTTGACCCAACATATTGTCTTATGAACCAACCTGATAGGGTCTATATGACAATAGGCACAACCACTGGGGGTACGAGGGTACATTTGTACCTCCTAGTTTTCCAATGTACCCCCTAGAATTCCCGATAAGCAAAATCCTTTACATATTACATATGTAAAGCAGGCCTCGTCCAGCCACACCCCTTCCTATCCTTTAATGCTATTTGTACCCCCTGGTACCCCCTCATTGTTGCGCCAATGCATATGACCCAGTTTTATAGATTTAGACTTTGTATATTTATGAATTTTGCATAACTTTGAAAAATGCAGGGCTTCAAAATTCACGGCATTTTACTACTCCATTTCAAGAAGCGTCAGAAAAACAGTTTATTAATTAGCAGCATGCATATGATGGATACTGCAGACTGCAGAGCAGATGTTGCATGCATGAAAGATGAATTTTAAAATCGAAAAGTATAATTCAATTCAAAAAATTAATCTGGATGAATTAAAGTTAAAGCCATATACTATGCTGTTCTGATATGAACCGTAGACGCAACCACGAGGAAAAAATCATTAAAGGATATGAAGGGGGTGGCAAAACGGGGCTTGGAGGGGCCTGCTAAATATGTAAAGGAAGGATAGGGCCTATAGGGGGTACATTAGAAAACTAGGGTGTACAAATGTACCCTCGTACCCCCAGTGGTTGCGCCTATGTAATGACCAATGTATGACTAAATTGTAATGCAGAAGAAAGATCTGCAACTCATCAGATTTTCATTTTGCGAATGAGTGTGCAAAAACTGCATTCTTTCGGGAGTCTGGTTAACGGTTAAAGCATGCAGTGAAGAAATAGAATGCTGTGTAAAATATTATGTTACAGGACAAGTAGGTACAGTTACAGTTGGTATCCGATTAAGGTTCTTAAATTGTGCATGCATTTATTAAAATTAATATTCCTCAAAGCATGACCTCTCTCACAACTCATGGACCTTTTGTATTTGTATTCACATACATAGGTTGAGCTTGAGAGAATCAGCAATCTTGTTTTCTCGCTAAAATGGCAGAATTTATGGAAGATATAATATAATTTTAGTGCCGTTCCTTCAGTATAACTAACTGCATCAATTTATCTTGGATATTTGGTTTGCATTTGGTATGCAATGTAATCTTAGTCAATGACTGATAAAACACAAAACGGTAAACTTATGGCCTGATAAAGACTCTAAAAATCCCAATGACGTGTACTCCACTTCCTCCCATTATCATTGACCACTGAATGCCCATTCATGCAGCACTTTACTTCGCTTTACATGCCTAATATCCATAAACATAATCCACATAATAACGCTCATACTTTTATTTAATTCCCTTGCATGTCTTGTTCCTCGATTGCTGAATTACATCAAGCTACTAACCAACTAGCCATACCCATACATAAATAAATCCATTCAGCTAAGTGCCCTTCAGAAAATAAAAATTCTAAACAACTCTCAATATCATTAATATGGGAAAATATTAATATATCCGCATGTAAGCCAACTCTCATCAAAACCTTTGTTACTCCTCAAACCTCCACAAACCTTCCAAAACCATCATAAATCCTCATCCAACATCGCTTAAAACATCCCTTAAAAAAGCACACAATTATCTTCATAAAAACCCCTAAAATTCCAACAATTATCCCCATTTTAACAACCTATACCTTCCCCATCCTCACAAACCTTTCCCTACCAGTTCCTCACGAAGAACTTACTGCACTCTGCTGATCTTTCTGGAAAGACTAGGGTTATTTTATTTCATCCAACTCTCGTTCGGTCCTTTCCACGCATTTCCATCCACTATTAACTTTCAGGGAGTTGTTTTGATGTAGTCCGTAGTCCGTCTAGTCATCATATCATCTCTAAAACTCTAACCCTTTCCATCCTACCAAATCCTACACTTTTTATCATACTTTCCAACTTTTCCAAGTCTTTCTTTCTTGGAGTCTCTTATTCGGGTAGTGTGCATCTGCCATCCATACCACAAGGAAGCATCAGATTAAGCAGAGACTCATCAACAAACACACTACAACTGCCTGCAATATAATACACACATTTAAACTCCACTTAACTTTCATAAAAAAAATTCCCAAGACGCTAGGTCGTACAATGCAATGCAAATGCACTACTACTACTAGAAACTAGAGGTTTTTTATAAGAAAGATCCTTCCCCTCTATCTCTATCCTACAAAAAAAAACTTCCAGCTAAGGCTAACCTCTCTTTAACATAGGCAATACCAATACCCCATGCAAAAGTACGTTGGAGCATCCAAGTAATAATAACTCATACATTGGGTTATTTATTATCATATTTCCTATATAAAACTACCAGATTTGAGCCACAAAATCCAAGAGTTGAGGAGGATGTATGTGTAGTTGGAAATAAGTAGTTTGAGTTTGAGATTGCATTGCATTGCATTCGCAGCATTCGCTCTTCGTTCAACATCCCTAAAACTCAATCGCTTAAAGTGTCAGTGTCTTTTTTATTTATTTTTTATTATTACATCCACAACAACATGCTTGTAATGGAGTAATAAATGTGTGGTTGGTTTGGTTCTGTGTGAGATAATATTATGTTGTTATTAAAATTTTCTAGTACTACTGCTATTTAGAATTAGAATCAGAGCATAATAATAAGCGAGTTTAGAGTTTTTTAAGAGCATCATCATCAAAATAAACTCACAACTTGACTTATTCGTTCGTTAATTGAACCCTGACTGAGAGGCTGGATTAAATTAAATGCAGTTAAGTTTGGAGTTTGGAGTTTGATAGCGTTCCATTTTTCAATCTGCATTATCAATAACATTTCAACGCCAGAAAAGTACTTAAGCCAGTTCTTCGGATGGACGGACATTAAAATAAAAAGGTAGAACAGGGGAAATTAACGGGGGTTTTGACTCACACTTTGAAATACAATTACAATTGTGAAGGTGTTTTTTTTGTACGATAAAAAAAAATCAGAAAAGCGGGTATCTTACCCGATCCCGGATGTGTGTGTGGTGATTTGATTAGTAAACTAATCAGGATTTGGATTTTGTCCCCGTATTATACATTTGGGGAAAAAAGTCAAGAGGCTCTGAATGAAAAGCCGAGAAGCAGAAAGAATAGAATAATAGAGCTCTTCAGTCAAGTGTCAAGTTTTGAAGAGGAAGGAAGTAAAAACTCGGCACGAAGAGTCGTAATTTGGTACACTTTTAGTACATTAATTGGCTATTTCATCAGTTTAGTTTACAAAACAAATTCCTAGAAATGATAATTTGCCAATGAAAGAGGAAGTGGTGGAGAAAAAAATGTATTATTTCTTCTCTGAAAAAGCTGTTGATATTGAGGCTTTTGTGGCGTAGCCTCAATCAAAAATTAAACCTCGACATATTTTTTGTCACTTGGTTAAAAAGTTTAAAAGTTTCGGGATACTGGGATGGGAAACCAGTGAAATATTTAGGTGAATTGGAGCATGAAAAATTCCACAATATTTATTTCGCAATCGATTTCCTGCAAAGGATATCGGAAACGATAAAAGGATGATGAATTTGTTGACGATGATGATGCTTTCTAAATAATAAATTACTAAGTATTACAATTAAATTATCCAGTGTATTATAAGAAGGAGGATTGATAAGGCGACCGATAAGGAATCGTTCTTTTTCTCTATTATGACTTTTGACATTTTATACAATTAATTACCAGAAGTTACAAACATAATACAAAATTTAATATTTGGAAAGTGGACGGAAATTGAAAAGTATTATTTGGAAGGGAAAAGTTAAGTAATCATCATAACTAATCAATCATCCGTTCAAGTTTGCTCAAACTTTTTAATACCTACTAAAATAAATCTTTATTCCATTCCTTCCTTTACGATATGACTGAAAAATATTGATTTACCACATAGTCGGTAGAAAAAACGGGAGGAATAGCATTCGAAGTTTGTTCGAGGTTGTTTAATATCACGAAAAGACTAATGGTAAAAGTGGGCGAGGTCGTTAGGAAATAGAAGGTCTACTATTATTTATTACTAATTAATTGGGGATGGAGTAGTACATTTTTAAATATTTCCATCATAAAATACTCAAAAGTTCGATGAGCTGAAACTGAACACATCATTCATCATATTTATGACCTATCGACATCCGCGATTGGAATTACTGGAATACGAAAGCTGAGTTTGAAACTGGTCTGGTCAGTGAAAGTTAGGCAGGACCACACCTTCTTCGTTCAAAACCTTAGAATACCTTCGGGAATCGGGATGGACTACCTGTCAATCTCTCAAATGCATAAATAAATTGCCGAAGATTGTGGGATTGAGTCAAGCTTCAACCTCAACGTGTCAATAAAAAAAGACTGATTCAGACGACATTCATCAATAAAATTAAGATACAACCCATGTATACTTATTCCACATTAACCAAACCACACAGATCATTTCTCTAACTAGAAGTCGTCTTTTATATATAAAAAAAAGTACGGAAACGGAAATAAAGTAAACAAGGAGGTTTGCTAGACCAACCATCATGAGGTGAGTTTTGTTTGTAGTATTCAAGTATTCTTTATGCTTTCGTCGGTCTTATAATCCTTTCCTTTATTGAGCTTTTTATTTGTTTCCGTGTAAATGATTATTTATATTTACTTTCCTCTTGCTTATCAAACTCTTTAAGTTAGTATAAGCTTAAACCGATAAAATCTACGACACTAACTTGAGCCTCATTCGTTCAGCCTCATCTTATTTATTTGCTGTTCTTTGTTTGTAGCGTACCATCATCGCATCAGTATCAGTTTGTTGAAGTAAAGAAAAAATACAAAAAACACGTCCAATCTATTTACTGTTAGATCAATGGGAAGGCAAGAGGTAGTAGGTAGTACATAATTTAATGATAAACCTAACCTAACCATAGGAAAGCACTCTAGCGTGGTGGTATAAACTCAAAGTAAATTAAACTTACATCGATGTCGTCGTGTGAATTCAAACATTAATCTTGCAGTTCACTCTTGCTTGGTCTAACCGAAATTAGGTAGGTAAGGTGGGTAATTCTAGCCTGCTAACTTGTCTCCTTGCGTGGTTTATCTGTCTGTCTCTCATTCATTGGTTCTAGTCTAAAATTCGTTAATTAATTTTTCATCTATCATCCTCATTGCCAAAAGGCGGATGTAATAAAGCTCGAGATCATATCTTAAAATTCACCATCCATCTCTAGCTTAGCTTTCTCCTGATAACCATGCCGTAGTCGTATAATATAACCCATGCCAGCCATGCGATGATGCCATGGACCCACCCGATTGTTTAGATTTCATTTCACCATCCATTCCCGTACTAGAAGAAGGGCATGATCTAATAAGTTGTAGATTTCTCCATAATATATGCTTTCTACTTGGACTACTCTCGGTTTCGTTTCACAACTCCTGGAAGAGGAAGTGTAATGTTTTGAGTACTAGGGCATTGCCTTCATTTCATCGTTCAGTTTTGGTACGTAGTTTGCCATGCCATGCGATCCCATGGCATTGATCGGTCGGTCAATGTCCCACCCTACCCTCTCTCTCCAGAGTTTTCGGGGATTCGGGATGTTGGTCGGGAGAGAAGAGAGATTTCATTCCGAAATAGGGTAGAATAAAATAGAATCAGCAGCACCCACCCGCACCCGTAATAGTAGTTAGGTATAGTGGGTAGTAGCATTATAAAGCCCTTCCTTTATCCTTTACTTTCTTATTAACTGGTGAAGTTAAGGTACAGTAACCAGCCGCACTGTAGGTGTTACGTTACACATGCCGTCGCCGTCGTATAAACATCTCAAAGGCTTTTTCTATGAGATACTTTCGAGTATATATCCTTTATACGTTTGAAATAAAGCTTAGAGTAGATTCTAAAACCTGGAAAGCTCCGTCTGACAGACTGACAAACCGTCTTCCAGGCAAGCAAACAGTTTTTTGGAAGTGGATTGGATTTACTAGGTATGTTTTGTAGGTAGGGTGATGGTATGTTCGGGAAAAACTTGGCAAAAGTATGAAATAAACGAGCATGAGAATTCTCACGGGCAAATCAGAAGAATGAAATGAAATAAAATAAGGAGATGAAGGAATTCAATGGGAATGTGTCTGCAAATGCTATTCGGAGGATACTTCGGATCGGAATGGAATGCTTTTCAGAATGGCACCTCTTCGGGGACTTATTGTTTAGCTGTGTGGGGTGTAAGCTGTTCCTCGTTAGTGTATTAGTACGTCAAGTAGTTTTTTTTTACTGTTGTCGGATGTCTGATGCCCATTATGCGAATTATCTGTCTGAAGCCAAGCAAATGGGCTGGACAGGGGAATTTTTTCTCGCAATAATGTTGGCATCTTGCAAAGACTACCTTACCTAGAATAAAATAGGGCTGGAGGGATACCAAAGCCATTTTGTGGATTAGATTTGGAACTTGGAATCAGACTTTTTCTCTTTCTTTTCAATTTTATTACTAGAATTGCTTCTGCTTTCACTTGTATTCGTTTGATCCTTTCTGTGTAAGTTTCAGTAAGCGGTATCGTTCTTGTTGCTGTTTTATATCATACCTGATTAGTTTCACTAAGTGGTCTTATCTTGGGTAAAAGTGAGCATGTGTGCATGAAAGTACCGTCAGAATTATCAGACGTGACTAAAGACTCCGGGGATGGACAAAAGTCATCTAAATCTGGCAAAAGCTCATAACATTACTTTCTGGACATTTTTGTACTGTAGTAGATAGATTGTATAAATATCGGTACATTTTGTTCCTTTTTTTTTGTCCTACTGTAATAAAATGGTCAAAAATATATGTGTTTATGTCCTTCGCTCAGGTCTCAGGTGGCATTATCTTTCCCAATCCCATGCTGTAGTGGTAGTTATTGCGTGTTTTTGGGTGCACTACACTATACTATGCAATGTTAGTTGAAATGCAATCGATAAACATTTCTTTACTAACTGATCGATATCGACGTAATTTGCGTACCTCTTTTAGAAAAACTCAGCCAAGCTTCTGTTTTTAACATTCATGCGTGCGGGCGATGCTTTGCGCTGGGATTACGCCAAAAAATCCTTCAATGAGATGAGTTTAATGTTTAGCTTTGAATGAATAGTTTTTACTTTTAAACTCTAGTTCATGATGGTTCAGGAAGTGCTAGTAGTACAATATCAAACAAAATAGCCTCTACTTGTTAACAACCTCCTGTCATTCGGTATACATGAGTGTTTTTACTATCATTAATTGCAACACTCGAGTCACCACGTGTAGTGTAGCTATAAATTAACTTGGCGTGGTTTCAAAATGTGTTTATGTTTACTTGTCTTTCTAACTGCCAACTGCAAGTTCATTATCATTTAAAGGAGGTTTATTATTTTTGTGCGAAGGCAAACAGTCATCCGCAGTTCCATTTGATTCCGATACCATCTCATTTCTTTAAACTGCATATTTGCACGCAGAATTTTGCCTTAGAAATTCCCTGTTAGAATGTAAAAAGTGTAGGTGTAGCGTTGGTGTAACATTATAATAATAGGCACTTATTTCCAGTGTATTCTAATCTAATGCAACGGTTATTAGTACACACAGTAGTAATATGGTCATCAGTTCATGTCATGAGATAAGCGTAAAGGCGTAAATTGCTTATTGCTTCCCTCATTATCATTTCATTCCGCAATGTTCTAGAATTCAGAATTCCAGAGTTCTACTTCTAATGCTCTACTTACCGACATATTATTGATCTTGATCCTATATTACTGCTATGCCGTGTAATTAGGGTAATATAAAAATTGATAATAATTAAAGTAGGACGAAAGATACTACTTGTCCTGTCCTGTGCCTCCTGCAAGCAAAAAGTACCCGGTTGTAGAAGATAGAAAAATTGTGGGATGGGAATTGGAAATGTCAAATGTGGGTTTAGGAATATTATAACTTCTACCGTCTGATATGACATAGCGTAGCGTGTAGGATTAGTTGTTGGTCGGATGAAATTGTTTTTTTTTGTAATGATACAATTACAGCTTTATGAGCCGTATGCAAGTTATTTATGAATATTTCATGAGCCATTTACACATTACAACACTATTATGGGTAGTTTAATGGTTATAGATTTTTGTCATGAACCCAAAATAAGCACGAATAAAATTAGGAGAAAAATATGAGTGAAGATACAGAGGGTGGAAACGTTGCTTTGACTCACTTTTGTAATCCTTTTTACTTCCGCAACATTTATCTGTGAATCCTGG
>JAQFZX010001848.1:0-24570 GCA_034682405.1 Hydroisotoma schaefferi | reverse complement strand
AACCGTTGTCGTTATCAATTAATTGGACTGGTTATTTTTGACAGGCAGGTGCAGTAGTGGTGTTAAATGGATGATTTGATTGTGAACTTTAGCACATAACATTCATAGACAAAGTATCAGTTATTGTGGAATGAATCTCCAGACCCCAGATTGCATGTTCATTCATATGTCTTGTGTGTGCATAATTATCATCATCGCCCGTTTTTTAAATGCCCATGATTACAGCATATCTTGGGACAATTAAACTTTCATATCACTCAATGTTCACCGCACTTATAATCTAACTAAACAACTAAACAACGCTTTCGTGGAGTCTAAAAACTTTCCAGCAGATACACTATCGTTATTCGTTGTAAAAGTTAAGCAAAGCGTTAAACTGAGTCCAGTCTTTGCTTAATGTTGTAGCTTTTCGAACTCTTTATTTGATCTACTTGGCATTTTGTAAGAAGGATTACTAGCCTATAAGTCCAAGCAAATAAAGTTGGGTTCAAGAATACACGTGATTTTGTAACTGAACTGAATTGTTAAAATATGTCTCCTGGTCCTAACAGTGGGGGTGGTTCGGTGGACACCGTTTCCTTCTATATAAATGGAGAAAGCTATACAGGTACGGGTTCCTTTAGAATTTGTTTTACTATATATTTAACCTGAGCCTTTGTAATAATGAGCTGAATACATGGGGAAAAGACAACGAGTTTTTGCATAACAATCACGTATTCTGAGAAAAATGAAACCCGTTTAGCCCCTTACTCTTGCTGAGACGATTAAGGGAATTGTGGGTGTGGTTCCATGTTGGTTAATCCTCTCTAACTTTAACTGTAAATGTAGTGGGGAAGGACTCGGAGGGACTGGAGCCGGAGTCACGCCTTGTGGATTTCATCCGAGAAAAGGCCGGACTCACGGGTACCAAGTACATGTGTCGTGAAGGAGGCTGTGGGGCTTGTGTCGTTTCGGTCAAATCTCCAAACCCCGTTACGGGAGAAATGTCAACCAAGGCTATAAATTCGGTATGTATGGATTTAAAACAGTTATGTAAAAATGTTTGGGCTACATGTCAAATCTGCATTGGTAGGGTTTCTTTAATTTTTCAGTGCCTGACGCCCGTGTTAAGCTGTGATGGGTGGGATATTAGTACCGTTGAGAAGCTTGGGAATCATAAAACTGGGTATCATAAAATTCAGCAGAGACTTGTCAACTTGGGAGGGACACAGTGTGGATTTTGCTCCCCTGGAATGGTCATGAACATGTATAGGTAAGTGGATAAGAATGTAAATGATACGCTAGGCTTCCTTGGACGGTCCTCAGAACATGAGCCTAAAAGTATATGGGAGTTTTTAAGGATCTTACACCATTTTTATTACACACAAGGAACGTAAAATATGTATTAGACAGATGCATGGAATAGAAACTGGGTTCAACGCTAAACTATGGGTGATTGGGTGATAAGATGAAGTGAGGATTGTAACGGTTATTTAGTTTGATGGAGTCCAGGAAAAAGGGTCTGAAGTCCAAGGAAATTGAAAACAATTTTGATGGTAATATCTGTCGATGTACGGGCTACAGACCGATACTTGACGCTTTTAAAAGTCTCTCCTCAGACGCTACAGAAGAGCTTCGGAAGAAATGTGCGGATATTGAGGTCAGTTTTGCGATTTATCTTATGAGTAAAAATAACCAATGGATGGAAAAAATAACTGATAACATTTTAAATAAATTTTTAGGACGCTGTGGGTTGTGGGTCATGTCCCCTTAAAGGTAATAACCCAGCTGTGGATGACAACGACTTTGTGGACCTGAGTTGCTGTACGGAAGTTGATTCAGATTTACATTTGACCCTACAATCAGGCAAGGAATGGGTCAAGGTTCAGTCTCTTACCAAAGCGTTTGCAGCGTTGGACGCTTTCAAACAAAAGGGGGTTTCTGCAAGGCTTGTGGCTGGGAACACAGGAGCAGGTCAGTTTCATTACGTTCATTAAGTAAAACATTTAGAAAATTATAATTCTTGGGACATTTTTTTAATTAAGGGGTTTACAAAACGGATGCCGAGGACTTCGCAGCGTTTGTGGACATTTCCAGAGTTCAAGAGCTTAGATCTGTGACGATCGCGGAGGGCAATGTAGTTATCGGTGGGGGAATAACCCTTGCAGGGGCTATGGAAGCTTTTCGAAAGGCATCATTAATTTCCGGGTTTACATACATGAAAGGACTTAACAAGCATATTAGTCGAATTGCTAATTATCCTGTTCGAAATGTAAGCCAGTCTACTCCTATAAAAACAGATTAGGTTAGGTTTAAATTAACTTTATTCCTTGGACGTTTTAGTTGGGAACATTGGCCGGAAACCTGATGCTCAAACACGCCCACCGAGACTTCCCATCAGACCTCTTTACAATTTTTGAAACTGTTGGAGCTCAAGTTTCTATCGGTAAATTGCATTTCTTAACGTTGTGTATTATAATGGAAGACAGTAGAATTCAAAAGTAATTTTGCAATGCAATTTTATCCAGCATCTAGCACAACGGACATAAACATGCACACTCTTTCCGAGTTTCTGTCCCAAAACATGGATAATCAGATACTGGTATCCTTTCATTTCAAGCCGTACACGACTCAACATATATTAAGAACTTTTAAGGTAAGGTAACTGTTAGAATGGAAGCTTTATTTTTAATTTTTTTAAATGTCTCATTAAAAGTTATGTAGGATAATATGGATTTAAAAATATGAAGCAAAAATGAGATGCTTTTATGCTTTTAGATCACAAGAAGGTACCAAAACGCCCATGCCTACGTTAATGGTGGATTCCTCTTCCGAGTGGACCCTACAAATGCCTTTAAAGTATTAGAGAGACCTCGAATCGTTTTTGGTGGGATATCAGGAACATTTGTAAGTGTGCAGCTTCTCATTTACAAACGTACTGACAATTTGCCAAATAGCTCTGCAATACAAGCTCTCCCGTATACAGTCTTTTATGACTGGTTAGTCCCGTTGCCCTAGCTTGTTAAAATTCACCCGAAAAATCCTGAGGATTCATTGCTAACCATTTGAGGGATAAAACCATTGTCTAAATCACCTAAAAACCCAAAAATGTATTAGTACCCCCGGGTAGTTTTTGGGAAAAAACTATGCACTGAGCCTTTAGCTGAAACCCTTCCCCTTTATATCTGCTTTTAATAGATTCACGCAAAAGACACGGAGGTATTCTTGGTTGGAAAATCTTTAGACGATGAAGCCGTTTTAAAAATGGCCTGCCAAAAATTGGCCGACGAAGTAGACCCGGACTCAAAGATTGGAGAAGGGTCTAAAGAGTACAGAAAATTGCTGCCACAGTCTCTTCTTTACAAGGTTCATCTTATTTTTATCATTTGAAAGCTTCGGGCAAAATTAGTAGGATACAAAGTGTATTAATCATATAATAATTATTTTAATTAGGTTTTTATAAATATTCTGGGAAACCATGTAACTGAGCGGGTTAGGTCGGGAGGCCAAAGCATAAAGCGGAACGTTACTTCCGGGAAGCAGACGTACGAAACGGATGAGTCCAGTTGGCCAATTAATAAACCGGTGTTGAAGTTAGAGTCTACGCCACAAGTCTCCGGAGAGGCAGAGTTTATTAATGACGTGGAAAAACAGCGTGGAGAGCTCTTTGGAGCATTTGTCGTCAGCTCCGTTCCTAGGGGAAATGTCAAATCCATTGACACGACTGAGGCTCTTGTATGCAAGCCATTTTTACAAAAGCTATTTGAAACAAAAACTAGGGCTATTTTTATTGAGAAATAGTTAAAATATTGGAAAAATTTGTTTAGAAAATACCAGGCGTGGTCCGCTTTTTACAGGCGAGTGATATTCCGGGGAAAAATAATTACATGGTGGGGTATGGCACTCCTGATGAGGTTAGTTGATCAAAAGGCTGTACAAAAAGTGATGGATTTCTCTCCAGTAGAAGGGGAGGTTGTGGATGGGACATTATGTAGATTAAGCATAAGCTGGTCACTGTATCATTTAGATCTTCGCCAGCAACCGAATAATCTATTCAGGCCAGCCGATAGGTCTCATCGTGGCTGAGACGAAGGAGGCCGCTTTCAAGGCGTCTAAGAAGGTCCATATTGAGTATGAAAAGGTGGAAACTGGACTATTTTCTATCTCGGAGGGGATCCAGGTCGCCCAAGCTGAGGGGACTTATGAAACTCTGCTTTTAGAAACTATCAAAAGCTCTACAGGTTTGGATGAAGCATCATGACTTTAGAGAAAGGATGAATAGAAGTCGTGGAAAGTTAAGGTATTTTTTATTCCAGTGGCTACCGAAGCCCCGAAACGAGTAATTAAGGGTGAGTTTGGCCAAGGAGGTCAGTATCACTTTCAAATGGAAACCCAGATTTGTATCTGTATTCCAAAGGAGGATGGTCTTGACGTTCTGTCTGCAACTCAGTGTATGGATTCGACCCAACTTGCCATTGCTTCTTGTCTCCAGATCCCAAATAATGAGTTAGCTCAAAGCTTATATTACAGTTATCAAGTTTTAATAAATCTATGGTTTTATTTAATGCTAATTGTACTATTTTCAGAATAAATATTGAAGTTCGTCGTCTAGGAGGGGCTTATGGGAGTAAAATATCGCGATGTAACCACGTAGCAACTGCCTGTGCTGTTGCTGCTCATGTTCTAAATCGACCCGTCCGGGTTGCTCTAGACCTTCAGACGAACATGGAAGTGATTGGGAAGCGACCTTCTTATTTAATAAAGTACGAAGTGGGTGTGGATGACCTTGGAAAGATATCCAGTCTGAAGGGTCAAGTATTTTGTGATGTGGGGGCAACTGCAAACGAGGAAAAGGCTCAGGAAGGGATCAGTTTTTTCCAATCCCTGTATCAGGCTGTTGGATGGCAGCTTACTCCGGCGAACATTATAACGACCACACCCCCTAACACTTGGTGTCGAGCCCCTGGTAGGTGAAGGTGTTTTTTCTACTTGTATCTTTAAAAAAAATAACGTGTTTCCGGAAATTACTCCCCCCTGGAATAACTCTCCCCGGAATAACTCCCCTCTACCTTTCCATGTTAAAAATTTAAATGTACCCTATCTTGTCCATGTTAAAAGTTTTTTCAACTTTTCCTTTGAAAAATAACCGCCCCCCCCCCGGG
The DNA here is from genome assembly GCA_034682405.1 of Hydroisotoma schaefferi. Lineage (NCBI taxonomy): Eukaryota > Metazoa > Arthropoda > Collembola > Entomobryomorpha > Isotomidae > Hydroisotoma > Hydroisotoma schaefferi. The sequence continues at coordinate 19,429 of JAQFZX010001848.1, read as the reverse complement.
TTAGTATTTCTGTAAATACGGTAATATGTTATGAGTAAAGTGGTAACTGGTAATGGATGTTCAGGGAGCGTTCCGGGTATCGCAATGGTGGAAACTATTATGGAACATATTGCATTTGAGTTGAAGAAGGACCCACTTGAGGTCAAGATGGTCAATATGATGACGATTGGAGATAAACTGATATCCGTTGGTGGATCTGAAACTTCAATAGAAGGGGAGAATTTAATTCCAAAGATCATCCAAGAACTCAAAACTTCTTCTGAATATGAAAAACGGATCAAATTACTCGAAAATTTCAATAAGGTTCGGATACAAAATACGTTGTTTTTAACCCCTATGGGTAAAGCTAAGGCTTGTTAAAAACACGATAGTTATGTTGCATTTTATGCAGGACAACCGATGGCGTAAAAGAGGAATGGCGTTAGTTCCCATGAGATATCCCTTAGAATATTTTGCAGACATTTGCTATCCTGTTTTCGTTGCTATTTATAAACACGACGGATCAGTCGTTGTTTCACACGGAGGCAAGTTTCTGTTTTAAAAGCGTACCCTAAATCCTCGTTAATATGCCGCCCTCGTTGAATATGCCGCACGCCTATCCTTTACGTGTTACAAGGGGTATCTCTCCCATGTTAAAAATGCTTCAAAACTTCTTTTTTTCATTATAAGCCGTGGTATATGGGCGACGGAGGATTTAGGGTGCTTATTCTTCGTTATGAGTCACATTTATGGGTTTTTTTTGTCAATGTATTCTTTCCCACGGATAGGAATCGAAGTTGGTCAAGGAATAAACACAAAAGTATGTCAGTTTTTTCAACATGGTTTGCTATCCGTTTCTGACCTCAATACCTTAAAAACTGGCTCTATAAAATGCTCTATAAAACTTTTCAGGTTGCTCAAGCCGTTGCCTTCGAGTTTGGAATTCCGGTGGAGAAGGTTAAAGTGAAGCCATCTAACAATCTTGTCTCTCCAAATACGAGCGTAACTGGGGGATCTATTACTAGCGAAGTTTGCTGCTATGTAAGTCCAATGTCATAGAATTAGTAGATGAATCATAAAACTTTTATGATAAAAGTTCCAAACTTGGTGGGAGCGTTTTACTGATCATGGTTGGAATTTGTTTCAGGCGGCCCTACAAGCCTGTAAGGACCTTAAGGCCCGAATGGCTCCAACTAAGGAAAGTTTCAAGCCTAAAACTTGGGAAGAACTTGTAAAACTCTGCAGCAAGCAAAACGTAGCACTCACCGCTCAATACATGTAATTCAGGCACTGAGCCTTTGTCTACGCAATTTTTAAGCTTGTATTAACTGACATTACCGTATTTCCTGAAATTACTGCTCCCCTGGAATAACTCCCCCTACCTTTCCATGTTAAAAATTTAAATTTCCCTTATCTTGCCCATGTTAAAAGTGTTTTCAACTTTTCCTTTAAAAAATAACCCTTCTGGGGTAGTAATTTCCGGAAATACGGCATGTACAAAAGTGTTGTCCTTATTCAGGCCAAGTCCTAATGATGGGCTGAAAACGTACGACATTTGGGTGGCTAATCTAACTGAGGTTGAAATTGACGTTCTCACCGGTGAATATAAAGTGAGCATTTTTGGATATTTCCTTTTAATACCTTTTACCGTATTTCCCGTTTTAATTCCTCCTCCGAAATAATCCCCCCTCTGGTTTAATTCCCCCCTACCTTTCCATGTTATAAGTCCTATCTTGCCCATGTTAATAGAATTTCTAATTTTCGCTTCAAAGTAATAAAGCCCCAGGGGAATTAAAACAGGAAATACGGTAATTAACTTTCCCAAAATGAACTACACAGATAGTCCGAGTTGACTTGGTTGAAGACGCTGGGAAGAGTTTGAACCCCGCAATAGACATTGGGCAAGTTGAAGGAGCTCTTGTCATGGGAATTGGACATTGGACTACAGAAAAGCTTATCTATGACCGACAGACTGGACGTCTTGTTACTAATGGAACCTGGGTAAACCTTGTTGTTTGGATGTTCAAATTAAATATTATCTATGCAATCTGCATTGCATAGTTTATGGATTCTGTGGCTACTTAACCACCTTGAATTTATTTTGGGACTCTATAGTTTTACAAGCCTCCACTTCCTCGAGACATTCCGGAAGATATGAGAATTACTTTCCTGAAAGACGCTCCTAATCCTTTTGGTATACTTCGATCCAAAGGTGGGTCATCTTGTTTAATGCATCAATAGTATGTGTGAAAAAGTCTTTTAATTAATTAGATAAATCAATAATGTTTATTCTGTGAATACAACAGCGACTGGAGAGCCTCCACAGTGTTCTGCAGTGGCCGTTTTGTTTGCACTGAAGAATGCTATTTATTCCGCGAGGAAGGAAGCCGGGGAGGATAAGTGGTTCCGATTAGGTAGAACGATGCATAATTTGAGTGAAGGACTACTTTAAAACGGTTTTGTGAATGTAGGACCTGTAATTATATGAACTTTTCAGATGGGCCCGTTACACCTGAAGACGTCTTGTTGAACTGTCTTACCGCTGACAACCTGTTTTTAATATGATTTTTACGGCAGCTAAAATGAGGAATGACATAAATATAGTTTCCACATTAAATTCTTGGGTAGAATAGGTCTAATAAAAGTTGAATTTTAGAAAACATTTGAAAACTATAGTTTAAAAAATCATTTTGTAATTTCAATATTTTCTTCATAACTGCTGCTTCGTATTTTAGATCATCTAGTTTACTAAAACCTCCAAGTAGCTGTTAGCCCAGTCAATTAATATTTCTAGGTATGTAATCATATTACCATGGTAATAAAAACCAGTTGAGTTTGGTTTCCGGGATTCCTTCTGTCCGTTCGGATGACCCGATGCATTCCTAAACGCGTTACCCGATTTCGACGTGTAATACGTCGTTTTAAATGGAATGTCAATATCTAGCGATTAGTCGATAAGCCAAGTGATCTTGACCTTGTGATGTCAAGCGGACGGACAGACTTGACGAACGGATTAAAGCCCAAACACAGGGTCTAAGAATTAACCTGCTGCAGCTCGTTTCTAGAACTTAACTGAGTCCTTCTCCTTGCTACCAGACTTGCTTGGAGATGTGTTTGATTATTTTTCATTACTGTCAACTAATGGGGTTTTCCGCAAATAAAACTTTTCGTACTGTCAACCTTTTTTCCCTTATCGACGTTCGTTAAAGCGACCAGCGGACTAGCTTCCGTTTTAGTACATGTTGACGAATCGTGTTGCGAGATGGAGGGTTCCCGTACGTGTTTCGCGATCCGGGCTAACCTATCTCAAAAGATATGGGGAAACTATTGTTTCACTGCGATAATTAATTTAATAAATGAATGAACAGAAAGGCACCTACGTAGGTAGACATAGCTAATTTTGTTTCAGGGTATTTATTTTTTTCTTAGCTGTGTGCAAGTGTACATCATGTTTCAACAGTTGACAGTTTGTGCTTGATAAAACCTAAATTATGAATATTCTACAAATAGTAGTGCACCGTTTAATCGATCACATCTTCACCGCCTCGAAGCGCACCGGCACGGCATATAACCAAAGAATAAGCAACTTATTTTAAAAGTTTTATCAGACTTCAGAATGCTAATCTTATTTTGTTGGACAAATTTTAATGCATAAGCTAAATAAATTTCGGATCTGCCTTAGGATCTGCATTCTAGGTAAACTGGTAGTTTGGAACTATTTCTCAATTCACATCTAATTGCATACAATTTCGGATGAGGTAAAGTTGGTTAATGGAGTGGAATGTGCATTTATGAACCTTTCCAATTAAAACTAATTTATTCTCTTCTAATCCGTACTTTATATCTCGATAAAGTTATCAAACGAAACTGAAAAATGCTTCTGAATTCGAGGTTTTTGTAACTAATCTTTATGTGCAGGAATTTTTTAAATGACCTGAGGACATTTTATATTTAAAACTTCGAATTAACAAAGCACATTAAGCCATACCCAACATCCTCCTCCTTTAGTTTCGTAGTTCTATGGCATAACGATACATTTTAAAGATGGAATATCTTAACATTTGGTTAAAAAAAAAGATTTTAAATATAAAGGTAAGCACAAGGAGAATCTAGGTAGAACCTGAGAAAATGAGATCACAAATCACATTATTAGCAACCCGGATCAGGATATTCCACCACAGAATTTTACGTACAGCCGGGCTATTTTATGGGTTTTTAGAGTAAACTTTAACCTTAAATTAAATAGAGCTTAGTTATTCTTGTGTTTCTATTGTTACTTTTTAATAGATGCTATCACTTTAAAGTAGCTGCTATTTAAAGGGGGCTGTAATACGAGGTATACGGTGTACTTTTTATTCAATAAAGACCCAGCTTTACTCAAAGAAAGGACAAATTCTAATTTTTCAACGAATTTGTCCACAGTGATGTTTTACTGGTAACCCAGTTAGTTTCTTAATCTTTAAAGCAAACAAGCTAAACATCGCAGATCAGACGCCAGACTAGAGAGTTTCACAAAGGAACTAAGTAGAAGGGTATGACTCTTACTAATTTTAATTAATCTTTCGAGAATTGGTTAAATTTTGCATGGCGCGTTAATTAGGGCTCATAACCGGCATACTATTAAAACGTTAAATGGCACTATACACGTTAGGTTAGTTAGTAAGCAATTACAGTTACAAGCAACCCTTGACTCGTTGACTTAGTAAGTTAGTCCTTATAGGAAGTCGTTATCACAATAAATGGTATCTGGAAAAGTAGGCCTTGCGTCTTGGCACAAATGGCACGTGGAATTTCAGCTACTCACTATTTAGAAGAGGTTAATTAATAGCTAAAGATGTTAGTATAACATGCACCTAAGAAGCCTCAAATGGTCGTACAATTTAAGACTAATCTGTCATAGTCCTTACAGTAGTTTTAAAGGTCTAAATTCTGGAAAAAATGAAGTCTTTCTGCGAAATCCACTATAATCTCCTTCCGTGGCTCCCGAATAGTCGTTCATCTGCCATTACTTTCTCAAATAAACTTTTTTAAAGAATCAATCGGCACAGTATTTCGAACAAAGGACGGAAAAATTAAACAGAAGTCCCTGCTTCCAATTTTGGAAAGATTACATTTTCGAAACCCAACTTTTCTACTTGTCATCCGGACAAGCACGCATATCACATGCATAAGCAAAGCAACGTCCATAAAAGCTTTCCCTAAAAGAGTATCTACCTACAATCCACGTATAGTAACGACTCCTTCGGTCGGTTCCCAAGAATGCTATATTAGTCGACGTAAAATGTTCTACAAGTTAGACCGTTCTTTTTACAGCGTCATTAAGCGATGGCTAATCATTATCATTCTGTTTTAAACAACACTGGAAACTCCGACGCTATCTCTTTGATTATACGTTGATCTGGTACAGAAAGGTTATCTTCTTCAAGGAGGATGGACATGAAACAATTATGGAGATCTTCAAGTCGATGACGGTGGTCTGGAAAATTGGAATTTCTCACTATGTTCTGCATCAGTCTAAGGTACGATGTCCTCCTCTGTGAATTCAACATTTCTTTTAGGTACCTAATTAGTGTAGATAAATTGAGCCGCACAATAATTATACATAGTAGTACCTCGTCACCGGGACCTAGGTCTGTAACGCACCGCGTCACAATATCAATCAGAACTTTTATATCATTAGTATAAAAGAGATCAGAAGCCCGTTTGGATGAAAATACGTCCGTTGCCATTTTTAACACCGAGTTTTTCGTTTCCCGAGGATGTTCAAACAAATCTATCGGGTCGACTGTTTAAGAAAAATATTAAGTGATTAAGGAGTTTTAAAATACTTTGCATAAATGCCCATTTCGTAAGGAAGGTACCTTCTCTATTGAGGAAGAAAATTAATTTTTGAGTGAAAACATTAGCATTCAGTTTTTCCTCAAGAGTAGTCATTATTAAATTATCCTTAGTAGTTTCAAACTGGAGATTGTATGCAAAAAGGAGATTCATGAAGCCATCAGTTATTTTTTCGTCTTGGTTGGGAGGATTCTCAACAATGTTGAATACAAACTCCACAAAATCAGCACCCAAAATGTCTGAAAATGTATAATAAGTTGTAAATATAAGTTGAAACCACGTAGAACGCTTAGTATAAAGTGTGACATTTGGAGTACAGACGTACCAAAATGAGTTGTAGGAATGCTTTCTCCAGTGCACAGAAGCATGACTAGAAGATTCACGCATAAACACATTCTTTCCGGATTACTTTCACTCCCTCGAATCTCTCTGTAAAGATCATAAGATTACCGTAGATTTCTTACAATTAATCATAAGCAGCATGTACAGTTATCTTTATCAAGCTGAGTCTTCACAACAAGTAAGTTTCTTACCTTGCAAGTTCCATGGGAAGGATTGAGTTTACCAAAACCGACAAAGCTTGAGGATCGATACTGCACATTACAGAAAAACAGTCAACAAGCTTGGCTCGAATAGACCAACGGACCTCCATTTGGTAAAATAAAACCAAAGCGTTTACACTATTATAGCGATCAGATTGCATCACAAACTGGGGTATACTTGCATCTGCATTTATCTGCAATTATTATTAAATGAATAACAAACGGTAAGACAGTGTAAAGTAAGCGTTAAAACATTAAAATAACTTATATTTCCCTCAGTTAACTAATCAGAACTTGTAGTTCCTTACCAAAATACTGTGCAGGTTTTTGAGATTATCTATAATCATAGATTCATCCTCATGAAGAGCCCAACTTCTCTGTTGCTCATCATCCTTGCATTCTGTCAGCCGGTAGAAAATCTTTCGAATATTATGTGCATCCGGGCTGCGAGCAATCACCGCAGGATTCTGACTGACAGCTCGAGGACTCTCCAAATGCACCATTAATTTTGTAACATTTTCAGGCATTCCAGCAATGTTTTCCTGTAAAAACCCGTAAAATATGTCAGTCTCAACTTTCTTCATTCACTCAAATGGAAGTTCAAATCTCAATATACAATACAAAACACTTACAGAAACATATTGAAGAACGACCTGGACAGCATCCTGCGATAACCTATGACTAAGCCCCGTGGTATTACGAACAATGTCCACAATCTGAGCACCCATAGTAGCAGACTCCATAAAAGACGGAGGTTCAGGTTGAAGTGGCATTCTGGAAACATTTGAGCAAAGTTCCAAGTTCCCTTTCGGTTCAATTTGGTCATAGATACAAGAGTCAGCATGGTCGAAGGGGGGTTCTTGAGTTAACACTATCGCAGAAGATGGATCAAAAACCCGGGGAGTGTCTCCCCCAGATGTAATCCTAATCTCTGCATATTGGGTGGTGCTTCCACTAGACAATGGGTCCACTTGCTTCTTATACTTCTTCCGCGATTTGTGCTGCTTGAGCTGATCACCGAGAACGTAACCATGATCTAAACTAGGCTTGCTTCCTCCTCCAACTGTGGTTGCATTACTTACAAAGTCTAGATCCGCTGTGTGGAAACGAGAGTGATTACAGCAAGTGTCGGGCTGATCTTCTACTTTTCCCTCCACTGAGTAACCGGGTCGTGGAGATGACTGCTTCTCTTTTGACTACATTTAAATTATTTGCATTATTCTCATTAAGCATGCTAATCTAATGGCCTCTTTTATATGCATGCTAACGATAACTGCCACCACACCCCAATATTATTCCTACCCTTTTTGTTTTACTCTGTCTATATTTTGTGCCAGGAAAGGAGGAATCTTCCAGGATTTTTCTTGATTAAATCTAAGCTCATACTACTGGAAGGATTAACCTCATTACTTCGTTGGAATTATAATTATACAACTAATAAACAACCAGTACTTTTCTAGACTTATTACCTATACTAAACTGTAAAGATACATGGTAATTTTAATCGAACCTTGCAAGCACGACGATAGTCTTCTTCAGTATTGAGTTCTGAAATGGCCCTTGCACGCAGTTGACCAACTTCTCGGTCTATCTGAGCCATGTGTTCGTCTGTTGTGAAGGGAGAGGTCATAATATTCTGCCGCACGGAATTAAGCAGCTCAACCGTTCCTAATCGATCTCGTCGAGCTCGGCGAATTGCCTCGTCTAAAAAACTTAACAAAGTGTCTGATGTAGTCTGAAAATCAAAATAAGTCAAAATCACTTCTTAACCATGAGTTCTACCTGCCTAAACCTATAAAGTAAATTATTAGCCATTACCTCTCGATGAACTTCAATAAAATTAATAGGAACAAATCCAAAGTGTCCATTACAATCGGCAACGCGTAGCCAATTTTTGTCCCTGGCATGAGGTTCCAGAAAGAGGAGTAGGTCGTTCATTTGAAACCCCAACGTCTTTTCATTTATCGGCCTGAACTCATACAATCCTCGTAACATCTAAACAGAACAACATCCGCTTATCATTTAGTTGACCACACCCACTTTAAAAGCGTCATATTCACAAAATACTAGCTGCTTCTTATCTGCATGAAAATACTATAGAACGGTAAACCTTCGCTCAACTCCTCAAGGGAAAATACACAGTTTTGAAAGGGTTATAGGCATTCATTCATTAGAATTTTGATAAGTTAACCTTAATTAAAGATAAGCGACCTTGTACAAATTTGCTGCTGGATATCTTTGATAATAAAAGGGATTCAAGTCGATGGTGTTTCCTTCCTTAGCCTTCCGTTCATGACCTATTCTCGGAGAGAGTTTCGAATTTCTGGAGATACGAGTTGCAGGAAATATGAAGTCGTCCAAAGTTAATGAAAGTGGATGGAAAGCGCAGCATAGTACGCTACGCTCCTCACAGCAGCGTACGCTCCCCAAACATCAGAGACAGAGAAACGCTGCGGTAGACAAAAATAAAAGGTCAATTATTACTGTATTTCCCGTTTTAATTCCCCTGAGGCTTTATTATTCCAAAGGGAAAATTAAATATTCTATTAACATGGACAAGATAGGACTTTTAACATGGAAAGGTAAGGTCAGGGGGAAATAAATCGGAGGGGGTATTATTCTGGAGAGGAATTAAAACGGGAAATACGGTAGTTTATGTTAAACGCTTCATACTTTCTATCATTAACCTTTGTACAGTTCTTAACGGGGACACTCTGACCATTATTCTGCGGGAGGGGGTGTGGTTCTGCTGATAAGAATTGCCCGTTTTAACAAGGTAAAGGGGCTGATATTGATAAATAACTCTTGTTTTGAAACTGACCACGATTTGGTTGCCCCCCCCCCCCCGCCGGGGGGACGGGGGCTTACATAAAACGTAACAGTTTACATCAATGAAAATAGGTACTACTCAAAACGGATGAAAATGAAACTGTACTAAGGGATAGTGGTAGTTGGTAAAAAGGTGCTGAATCTACTGTCTTTAGAACTAAGGATAAATGACGCAGCGCCTACACGCATTGCAGCTTGCAGCTGCAGCTTGCAGCTGCAGCACTGCAACTGCAACTGCAGCCAGCCGCACCGATAAAAAATTGTGAATTTTTCATGTAACTTGCTAGCTTAGCTACTGAGAGCGACATAAAAAATATTGGTAATGAGATTACCGTATTTCCTATTTTAATTCCTGCTCTGGAATAATTCCCCCTCCGGTTTAATTCCCCCTTCCTAACCAACCGTACACATACCTTTCCATGTTAAAAATTTAAAAGTAAAAGCCCTATCTTGTCCATGTTAAAATAATTTTTCCTCACAAGTAATAGAGCCTCAGGGGAATTAAAAGGGGAACTACGGTATATTTAATTTTACAGAAATGTCGAAAAAGTTTCGAGAACATTTTATGATTCTGAATTTCGAAACTTTTAATTTAGAAAAGCTCACCTGGAAATCGCCCTTTCTTTTTTTTTCTCTTCTGAATAGATTTAAAAGGAATCGGGTCAGAATTTAGTCTCTCGTGTCCCCAAGGCAACCCGCCCAGCCAACCTTTACCTTCCTTTCCCTCAAATTATCATAAATTCACAACTCAATTCACATCAAAATTTGATTTGACCTCTGACCTCCGGTTATCTTGGATCTCGATAAGCAAAATATTGGCATAAAGTGGACGAAGGGTAGGAAGACAACGGGAGGGAGGAATAGGAATCAAGATAAGGTAGTCAAATGAACACAAACTTTAACTGAAAAAGAGCCTTCATTTGATTAAGATATGGTTTTTATTATTTAATTGGATTTTTTAGGTTAAAGAAGGCCCCACCACGCCCACTTTCGGGTTTTAATTTAATTAGATTGTCCGCCCCGACCGTACCCACTCTGTGATCTCATTTGCTCAAACTGGGTGTGCCATCTTATCGATTCGAAAGGGGAACGTTCCATAAAATTCAAAATTTGTGACCTGGGGTTATCTCGATTAGCAGAGGTTATCTGGAAAAGATTGGAAGTTTGTGAAGAATAGGAACTAGGGCAGACTTTAATATCGAATCGGAACAAGAAGAAGGTAAACAACAACGGGAATAAAGCAAAGAATAAGTAAATAGCATTGAGTTTATGGTTTATAATTATAATTTGAGTTCATCTGTATGGAATAAAGGAAGGGTCCACCACACCCACTTTTAATTCGACCGGATTGTTAGAAAAAGAAGTTCCGACCGCACCCACTCTGTGATTTCATTTGCTAAAAGTGTCATCGTTTTAAATTGAAGAGGTATGATTAAAAATGTGCAACTTTAGCTGTTGGCTCATTGAATTTTGGGTTATTTAGTAGTTGACGTGTTTTATTCTATTTGATTAGCTCGCGACTGTCTTGGAGATGTCGAGTTATGTTAAAAGAGTGGCGTTCCGGGTTGCAGAAGCTGCCTTTCTGGCTATGATTTTTCTTTTTCAGAACATTATTCTGAACTACTTTCTAATAAGACATTTCCCGGAGTCCCCGCTCCCCTACCTGTGGTTCTTGTGCGACTTCTTCTGCCTGATTACCTTCGCGCTTACACTTTACCTGGCTCATCGATGTCGCGAAAAAGCGGAAAAGCAAGCTCGAAACGTCCACTCATACTCTCATAATCGACCCGGATCCAGGCTTTCTCAGACTGGAAGCGTCACTAGTGAATTTACTTGGCCAATCAATTTCAACTGTTTTGGGAAGGAATCAAAACTCCCTAGCGCCTACACTGCTTGGCTATTGTACAGTGTGATTCTCATTGCAAAATGTGTTACCCTATTTAAGTCGGAGATTCCGCAACATCTGAAGCATACGGATTTTTTTGGACCGCAAATGGTTAAATTTACTATTGGACTTTCGGCTATTATATTCTCTCTTCTTGTGGAAGCTCATAAAGATACTTCTAACAATCCTATCCGAAATGCCTACGTCAACTCTATTTCTTATGGAATGGCCCTGGAAATTTTAGATTCGGTGAGAAACATTCGGAACTTTATACTTTATTAAATTTATTTATTTTATTCCCACTAACTTTTATCATGTAGGCGTTTTAAATTAAGTTTACTCGAAAACTTTGCTTGAATTCCAGGCAAGCTTCCTATCCCTTCTGATTGGCTCAGAGTCTGGACTTCTTTATGATTACAAGTTTGAAAATTCGATCATCGCCCTCGCATCAATGAACTTAATGCTACCTGCAATTGCTTTGTACAAACTCTGTGTTTCGGACTTTGGGCGGACGTATCCCGTACCGTTGGAAACTCTTTATAAGGCTCTCCACTTGGTTTTAGTCAACGGTTCCTACCTGGCAGTAAGACTCTATCTGTGGGGAATGTTTCATACCGATACTTCGATCTTCATTATCAAAAACATCTACTCGATTCTTGTCTTTCTACGTGAGATTCCGGCTGACCTAAGTAAAATGAGGAGAATCTGCCAAAACAAATCTAACGACAGCCAACGTTCGCATAATTCAAAGAGTTTGAGACTGAAAGATAGATCAGCCGGTGACTATGAGATCAATGTAATTGTGGCACCCAAGCCACTCAGAAGCGACGAGGGAATCGGGACTAATAGTTCTTCTATTCTTACTTCTCAAAATAGCAGCAGCTGCGAAACCAAAGATATTCCAGTTTAAAATTCCGAAGAGCTAGAAAAGGAAATAAGACTTTTGCCAGTAATGATTACAGCGTCTACACTTGGACTTGGAACACAAATTTTTTTACCTAAATGAATCTTTGTCTAATATAGGGATAATATATATATTACATTTAGCAGTGAATTAGTTGAGAAAAGGCGTCTCTGTGATTATATAAGTGGCCTGTACACCAAACCAGATATATTAATTAATGCTCTCATCTCATGCCATGTAACGGGGTTTACAAATTATTTATCTGGCTGAATGAACTTAAAAATTATCCTTATGAAACCACACATTGTGTAATGAAGTGGAACATATGCAACGATTATTAATTAGTCCGTAACCTCTCGACTGATCTCTGTAACATTATGATTACACAGACCGTACCATAATGTAAATACCACGCCTTCAACCACTTTATACCTTTTATATCTTTTATAATAACTAATGAAATGCATTAGAATGTATGAGTCAAGTAAAAAAATGTGTACGACAGTTTTATAACAGAAATAAAACGAGCATGTACAAATTTATCTACACTTCTGGATTCTATACTCTTTCCTTGCCCTTTGTGCTTAAATTAGATGATAAAGGAATTGGATAAAAACATTTGAATATCAGTTACATTGGTAAATTTGGGACAACTTTGTCCATTATTAACATAGAACAAGAGGAGATGGAGTTGACTAATTGCCTTGATTAATTTCCTCTCCAACGCTCATCCTCCTACATTAAAACATCTTGAGAAGACTTTTGAAGGCTTTCCAGTAAAAGATCTATAGGTTTTTGGACAGACAGAACTAGTTATAAACCTAGACACGTACAAAATAGGGCAACTACATTTCAATTCTTGCAAATTCGCAACTTAGCAAGAAAATAAGAACGAATGAGCCAATCGTTAATAGCTTCAGTAAAGGATTAATTTACTCAAGGGTGAAAAAAGCAGGCCGGATGTAATTGTAATTTGAAACTCGGCGTCAGATCGCCACCGCAATTGGAAGGTTTCGAGACGAACACAATTAAATTGGGCTCATTACAGTTCCTATTTGGAACTTTTACTGCAACCGATTTGACTTTCAGTACTGACAATATTTGAACAAAGAATAATGGAGCAATCAATCTCTGTAATTATAATTAAAAGAGAGGATACAAAAGAATCAGAGCTGTGAGCCAAACCGAATAGTCATGAACGGGTTGTTTCTTATAATAACCGGACTTGTTAATTTATAGGTCAGGGCTTGTGGCCTACTTTTATGAAAGGTTTTGTAAGGGGGCTTTAGCCCAGAGTAGTTAGGTCCCTTACTAACTTCCCTATTACCAGAGAGAGGGTCATTAGTCTTTTTTCAGTAGTTCTTAGATTATAAGGTTTTTTTTACCTGGATGGGAATCATACATTCAAAATATTAAGGATGGTATGCATACCCATGGAATAGGAGTACATTTTAATAAATCCTATTCTGGGTTTCAGGCGTTGTCCATTAATGATGTCACGCAAGAAAGGGGTGGGGGGGGGGCTCCAGGTCAGCGTGACAAATGGACGCTCCCATAAGATATAACATAGAGGTCGGTCATCTTTTGCGTGACGTGGGGGCGGGGAGGGGGTCAAAAACGGTCGATTTTTGCGTGACATCACTAATGGACAGCCCCTATTTGAGCTGACGGCAGATATTGTTTCACTTCATGAGAACAAATGCAAATTCCATGCATAGTTTTTAACATGACGACCAAAATCGCGATTCGGGTGCTTTTTAACCCATTTTAGGACTAAAGGGCTGGCCATGTTTGTCCGGCTGTACCCATGATAACTCTGAATCTGGACCGGATCCATGTTTTGGTAGATCCTATAAAAAATACCTCAACCCCAACGCGTCAACAAATATAAATCATTTTTCGGTTGAATCATCCCCTCAGAAATGCACTACAATAGGTAGTCGACGATTGAACAGAATGTAGGCAATTTAACTATTGCATTGTCATATTCGGGAAGCAAGATGATAAGCTCTGCGTATCTCGCCCTGGAAGGTGCTCCGTCAGCTGCATTTGTTGGTTTGTATGCATTAAAAATGGCTTTTTATACTAACTGTATCGATTTCGAAGTTGTTCTCAGGAAGGAAACCTATCATCAGGCGTCCCCTGCATGAAGTTTTTGTCTCAGAATACTGCCTTCTTGTCAACCAAGGTGGTGATGTCTCATTAAAAAATATATACCGTACGGTAATTTACTAGTCGAGTACCATTTCAATCCCTTCAGTTCCATATGCCTGATGATAAGGTATTGAAAGTATTTTCTACAGAGTTTCGTTCTTTCATTTATCATTCTTTGAATTGTATAAATATACACAGTTGCTTCCCCATAATTGAGCCAAGGTTTTTTCCAAGAATCAGAAGTAAAATGGGAATTATATCATCGGACAGTTTTTACTGGCCGGCAGCCAGTAAAAAAGCATTTCCCCCGTTTGTTATTATTATTTAACAATAGTTCTTCTAAGGATTGACGAATGAATGTTTTGAATTGATGTCAGTCTTGAAGGTTTTTATTGTTATAGTTCTTGGAAGGGTATTTCATTATTTTTTCCGTCCATTAATTTGGTTTCCTGGCACGGATGACTCCATCCAACCCTTTCAGCGTTCCATGATGATGATGAAGCAATGCAATGCAATATGCAAAACGAATGTGCATCAATCTAATGATGGTCAATATTTCGTTTACATTTTTTAAACACCCTACATCCGGTTATGAAGCGTAATTGTTTAGAAATATCTTGACCTCAGTAATAATATTGGTAATGGTTTTTTTATAAGGAAAAGTAGGGGGAATTAAAACTGGAAGTTCGGCAATGCACAATGCAAGCTCAACTTAATAATAATGTTGTAGTTTAATTTGATTTGGGTCTTTATTTCTGTCTTTCCAGTTCACTATACATGACATTGTTCTACCACCAGTAACACAATAATTATGCCCAAGGACTGTCAATTATGTTGTAAAAAATAAATAAAGAGTTACACCCGCTTAATAAAGGTTTCACTCCTGTTTTATACAATCCATTCCTAAACAAGCAGTTTAAACTTGGAATAAGATACCTTTTTTCAATTCAAAATCGTTCGGAAGCGTATTCCGGAAGGTCACAAATTTGCATATAAGTTTGCCCAGCCTAAGCCACATTACTTTAATTACATGAGAGTTGAGGCATTTCATAATTCCTCGCGTATCTTTAATCCTGTCGTTTCGTTGTTTTCGTACTCATCCAATTATTTTTGCTTTTTTGCTATCGTTCCATTGTTTATACTAGGTCTATTTGGCTTTTCAAGTTATTTTGTTTTTAATTCTTTTCGAAATCTCCACCTTTAAATGAGGTAGATACGCATAAGTATCGGGGTGGAGTATTCAAGCATATTGTATTAGTATAGAGGAATTGAAAGACAACTTTCTGTTTAACTACCCTAAGTATATGCAAAAGTATTTAAAAGACAGTTTATTTTAAACCCCTACTCTGTTTACATTCTTGCAATTAAATGCTGGAGTTCAATTCTCATAAAGATTTATGATAACTGTTGTAACATTGAGGCGTAATCGGCAAGCTTAATCAGTTCCAAAGTCGAGTATGTCTATGACTTTTCTCTACAGAAAAAGTTAAGAAAGGCTTTATTAGTTGAATAGATGACCCTCGTGGCCGTGCACACCTACCCTTCTCGGGTGTATCTATAAAACGCGGACCGAATTCATTCTAATCTAACCAACAAAATCCTTCCCAGTCTCTCCAATTTTATAACTACTTATTTTAATCATTTTTTAAATGTTGAGCTTGTTTGCGGAAAACATCAACCACGGTTAGCTGAACTTACGCAAGCCGAGCACAGTTTCAAATAAACCGTTGTAAATGGACGTAACGAAGGGATGAAATTGTAGTTGGTCGGAATGAGCGCGCAATTTGTCCGGAGAGAGCGCGCAATTTGTTCGGAGAGAGCGCGCAATTTGTTCGGAGAGAGCGCGCAATTTGTTCGGAGAGAGCGCGTGATGTGTCTGGATGGAGCGCGCGATATGTCCGGAGTTAATGCTGACTTTTGTGGTACCATTTGACACTGGAGTCAAACTATGCCTCAATGTGACTTTTGCAAGGTCATAACTTTTGACCTAAGCGTCGCAAAACAATTTGGACACCTGTTTTGACATTTACTGCTGAGTATCTTTAAAAAAAAATACCATACTTGATGGGGTCGTTATGGACGAAATTGTGACCTTTGACCCCACCCCCCAGGGAGTGTGATCGATTTCGCTCATCTTTGAATTTGACCTGTAACAGGACCCCATATACCGAAGTTGAAAACGTTGAACCGTTTAGGCGTAAGAGTCCTGAGACGTAAGTACAGACAGACAGACAGAGCATTCGCATTAAGAGATTTCATCCCTTAATAACCCATAAGTGTAGTGTGAGTAAATGTGGAAACGATAATTGCCTAAAATAAATCAAAGGTTTCTGATGAGTCCGGCTAGCGAAAGGTTCCGTAACGTAACATTCTTTTGAATTTATTGACGAATTGGATAGGTTATGTTAGACTTTTATGTAAAACATATTTTGACTATTAAGAACCGTATGAAACTAAATTAATGTTTTTATTAGAGCAGTTCTTAATTGGATAAAATGAGAGGAACGTGATGTTTGGTAGAATAGAGGTTAGCATTAAGCACATAACATACTTTGTCTCAACTCCATTAGGTATTTTTATTAATTTTATTGGTTTAACCGTTTTTGGAAGGCACATTAAACTTTGTATCTTCAATACCTTATATACTCTCTCGGCTTTAGACCCCTCCTGTATGTTTGATGATCCTTCACATTTTAATAATTAATTAGTTGAGTTACAGACATGCATTTTAGGGAGCCTTTTGCTTCAACAAGTTGCACAAAGTCATGCATGATAAATACTTATTGAATAAGTATTTAGGAATTTCTATTTTCATTGGATTTTCCATTAAAACGAATAAGAGAGGCAAGACGATTAATTTTATAGAATACTTGCATTCAAAATAGGAAGAAATACCAGGTTTAAAAACCACAACGGAATTTTTACGAGCTGCTGCTCAGCTAAAACCCACTGACAATTACTTTTAATAAAGAGAAGTAACCGGAGAAGTGTCCCGGTGGCTGTTTGGCAATTAATTTGTTTATTATTATTTCTGTTGACATTAAAATACTGACGAAAGTCAAAAGTAGAAGTAATCCAAGGTGCGGTTCAGGCAGGAGTGTATATTAAAAGTCTTGGAGAATGAATGGCATAATCCCGATAAACATTCCCCAACACAGGGCATCAAACTTTACTAATTTTATAACGGAAGTAGCCATACCATTCCTCATTTTGAATGATAATTAAGCAACGAAGGCTTCACAGTATCCAACATCTCCTATCCCAATATTTTATTTCATGACGACATTATTCTGACCGACCATCCTGTTATTCTAACCGAAATGGACCGAAGACATGACAGTAAAACCATTTTAATAAACCCTGTGCCTAAATTTTTTTTAAGTTTATCAAAATCCCCAATTTATTTTTCTTTGCCTTGTTAACTTACTGGAGGATATGTTGTCTTAACAGCTTCAATAACATAAACATAACCAACCATCGAAGTTGGTGTAACAGCGTTTCCTCTTATCTTATAACGTTTATCTTATCGTATAGGGCATGGGGGACATATTTACATTGGGTTGGGACATTTAATTCCATTTTACTCTGTTCATTCCACACTTAAGAGCTTCTGTTGCATAATAATATGTAAACTGACTGTACTCGTTGTTGTACATTTCCTATGTTTTTCTAGAGTAAATTTCCTTTTCAGACAGACTACTTTTCGTTTTTATTGATATCATTTAATGCCATGGCTTATAGATACTCGATATGTGTATAATGAACAGTTGATCGTGTGTGTGGTGTGACTAAAAAATACTTGTGGATTAACTACCACTTTCCCTTTACACCGAAAACCGCATACCAATATCCCCGGATTACAGCCTCTCCCTCTTGAATAATATCCATCGGGTGGGTCTGGGAAACAAATGCCAAGGACACCAAGGCCAAGTAGAACGACACTAAGGACAAGGACACCTAGGCCAATCAGAATGACACTATAAGGACAAGGAACAATGCTATTTACAGTTATTAAAATGGATAGACGTTATATAGGAGCATATTTATGACTTCTTGTTGCAACTTACAAAGCAGAGAAAGCTTATCGTTGCATAAGAATAGTACCCCGGGCTGTAATTTTTGCACTCAGATAAAGGATGTCGCAAGCAAATAAAAATTAATCTGTATAAAATTATCGATTATTATTTTTACTCTTTGTTTCCTACTCAGTTTGGGGATTTAAAAAATATCAGCCGGTTTTATCCGAATTTCGTCTTAACTTTTCTTCTATCGATGGATGATATCCCTTGTTGTTTGTTTATGGAATTGGATTGCTGGCATTTATTTTCAAACGTGGCTT
Source organism: Hydroisotoma schaefferi (assembly GCA_034682405.1). NCBI lineage: Eukaryota > Metazoa > Arthropoda > Collembola > Entomobryomorpha > Isotomidae > Hydroisotoma > Hydroisotoma schaefferi. Next base: position 959 of record JAQFZX010001848.1, on the reverse strand, counting down.
AGTCACCCGTCTGATATGACATTATTCAACTCTGTATTATGTTTGTTTAAAAATCGAAAAGGTTTTGTTGATTTAAGCTGAGCGACTCCCAACAACAACATAACCTTGAACGTAAGTAAAGTTATGTCTGATGGAATCTTAGCCCTAATCCCAATTTAGTAAGTCAATATTTAATTTTGAAAATATGTATATAGCAGGCGAGTAAGCCTATATTATGGAATATGGGATTGTTCATGATTGTACAAATTGGTGGGGCCTTAAAGAAGGCCCTGCTGCAACTGCTACGCTGAATATTCAGACGATAAATATGCATTGAGTGATGCAAAGGCCTCGGTTCTGTAAGTCTGTGAGTCCAGTGAAAACCATCAGTGTAAAGGAGCCTTTATGACGCCTGCAATAACCACTGGTCCCCCTCTCCCTTTGAACGACCTTTTGACCCCTATACGTGCTCCTGTAATACCCCTGGACCCTTATCAATGCTTCCATTCTCTTTTACGCTCATTTTCCTTGTGATTTGAGACATCTTTTGTCATTTTTTAAACGTAAACCGACCCCCTTGATCCTAACCCCCCCCCCCCTCTCAGATGGTTCAGGTCACTTGGCGTATCCACTAAAAGCTGCAGCTTTACATTCAGTTTAAAATGACGTATTGCACGGCAAAATTGTCCAACGTGTTTGCGAATGCATCAGGTATCTCTGGACAGACACAATACATTTATGCATCCGTAAAGTAAAGTAAACTGGATTTTATTTATATGGCTTCACATGATCGATCATAAGCAGAATTCAGACTCCAGCCAGGAACCAGAAGACCAATCATGCTCTTTTATCGTGATATGAAGGGCTGAGGTGCAAAACCCCGTATCTCGTGGAACTTTTTTTAAAAAAAAACTAAAGTTGGGAAACTCATTTCCATGGCTACAATTACGAATATAAAGTGCATGAAAATGCTGTTTTTT
>JAQFZX010001847.1:0-24580 GCA_034682405.1 Hydroisotoma schaefferi | reverse complement strand
TGGAGTTCAATATTTCTTTTAACCTGGTATCTTCACATTTACTTGATTCTTTAAGAATAAAATCTACAATGCATTTTGGTCTATGTATATTTTTGTAGAAAGGAAGGACTAGAAACATAGTTACTTTATCGTTAGCTGGATTAAGATTAGAGGGATTACGAAGTAATAGTATACGATGTTTTTATAATACGTTTATTGGAAAGACAAGGAATGGATGACAAATATAAAGAGAACATCTATAAAAAGCTGAGCATTAACTTTATGGAAAGTTACTTTAAATTCCGTCATCTGAAAAATGATTAAATCTACTTGGCTGTCTTCCTGTAAGTTTTGGATAAACGAAAAACCAGCCAACATAAACCACTCCGATGATGATGACCATGAAGACGATAGTTACTAAAAAAATTAAAAAGATTAGGAATATATCAGTTTCACTCATCGGTGCTAGTGATCGGTAAAGTGCATTAATATTTTATGAACGTACATAATACAGTTATAAAAGTATTCCCAGACTTAGAAATGGAAGACCCATCAACTGGTACGAATGCAGCATTTATCCAAATTCGTTCTTCAAACCCTGCACTTACTTTACCCATAGCATTAATATAATTTTCCACACAATCGTCATCAAATCCTACAAATCACAAGCAAACTTGACGTATATTTCATAAGTTACTTGACCAATCCAATTCTCTATACTCTCAAAAAGTTACCAATATCTTTAATATCTTTCCAATAACTCTGAACAGTGTCGTATACAGTTCGTCCTTCGAGTATAAAACTTGGAATCACAAAGTAGTACGCTTTATCCAGTTTAACTTCCTCCATGGTTGGAGTACCATCACTGTTTTCATGCAAAACCCGAATTTTTTCCACCATTGGCTTTTTCCCTTCAGTACTGTAGTAAACTTCCAGGCCATCTTCGACAGGAAACAATTTATTATAACTTACTTCAAAGGAAATGCGCTGTTCCAAAGAACCGTATTTAGTATTAAAAATGTACTTGAAACTTGCAGGAATTGTCCCCAGTCACGAACTTCTGCCGTTTGATTAGCAGTTATTCCTAAAGCACTCGTTTCAAACACTTCCAGTAAATGCTTCCCCAATATAGACACAAATTGTGCTCGGTTGTGAAATGGAAGCCATCGATGGATGTCAAATTTAGAAATGTTCTCTTTAAAAGTTTCAACAGTTACATTGAGCCCTGTCTTAGTTTTACTAAGACTTGCAAAAAAAAGTCATATTTATAAGTAATCTTACGTCTAGACGGAACATTATCGGCAAAAAGAGCCCCTCCATGCCATAAAGATAGTAAGGGTTCCCCCAGAGGAAGATTTACTGCATTGCTGTTCAAGCCGCAATGCGCCATAGAATCGGCGACTAGGTTACCTAAATTACACTCGTTTCTCCAACAACGGTCACCTCCCATAAGTTGAAAGATTGATTGTCCTAATATCGTCTCCTTTTCATTTGTAATGAACAATTCCAGCTCAGGCATATAGGCCGCGGCCAGCCGCGCTGTACATTTTTTTAGAGGGGAAAGCTTAGCATTTTGACCATGTTTAGGGTTAAATGTGAGCTATGAGCTATGAGGTTCTAATTTCAGTGGAGGAAATAATAAACCCACCTAAATCGCCATCCATCTGAACGGTCGTAGTATTTTGTAAAATTGACCCCGTAGTCTTAATAATGTTATAACTGGAGTCGAATTCCAGGACCAGTTTTCCCACAGTACTTCCATACTTGCCTGTTGTAGCGATGTACTTGTTTTCCTTGTATTTCATGGGATATTCCCCTAAAATTCATGAAATATTGTGTTAAATTCATCCATCTATCTATGAAGGAATGATAGTTTAAACTATGCTTACCCTGCATATCTTTACTACTTCCAAATGTCCGCCCGTAGATGACAAGCTTAATTTCAGGAACGGAATCAAGAATACTTTTGGCAAGGTCCAAACTACCATCGCCAATTGCAATGTACGCTCTATATTTATTTGATACAACTGCTGCTTTCAGTGAGCTTACGATATCGTTAAACTTAAGGTCGGCTGGAGAGCTAAGTTTCTGTTGAAGTTGGAATAAGCATTTTTAGAAAAACGCATTAAAACTGCGATAGCAGGGACATTTGTTGTTATTTACGAAATGAATTTATTACCTCAACGTCTGGGTTTAGGAACCCCAAAACTCCTATTTCTGGGGTTAATTCTTTGACTTTACTGATCATGGAACAGTCTAATGGCGACTTACACTCGGCATTTGATAATATTACGGAACCATTTGCCATTCCAGCTTTACGGGCACCAGCCAGATACTGATTAGTCCGAGTAATACCAGACGAAAACTCTTTCATGCCCAAACTCTGAAAAACATTTAAAGCAGCTACAAATCAGTACATATCCAGGAATTATTTGATGGAAATGCAAATGCAATAAACTCCTTCGGACCATGAATGTCGGTTTATAGAGCGATCCCGTAATATTTCCATACTTTTCCCATCCTAAAACTGATAACCAACCGTTCTCACCCCCTACAAGGTTTCCAGTGGCCAACTTAAACCTTTTTTCATGGGGAATCGTTGAATCGGCTTGATTTTGAAAACGTTCAATCCAGTTTACAACGTTTACTAAGCCTCCTATGCATGCAGTACCACTAACGCATTTTTCAGACGATGGAGGTAACGATGTTTGACCTGTTCCTGACTATAATAGAATTAAAGCGCATAGTAATTTAGAATTTTTGCTAAGGCACTTCGGGTGACCGTTTAAAAAGCATACAAATCTTACTTCGAACTTCTCTAGCTGGCCACTAAGGTCATTCCAATGGACTATGGAAATTTTTTCCCCTGTAATGAAGGCAATCTCCAAGAGTATAATGAGATTTAGAGAGGCTAGAGTAGCTTTAAGGAGAGTTGTCATTGTCACTTTCTGTAGGGTTTTTTTTCAAGGGGTTTCCTCATAAAGGGTTTCGAACTTTCTTAAATTACGTCAGACTTGCTTTTTATTCAAAACTTGAATTGGAGTCACTAAAAAATCCAAGGAAATCACCCGACACTGGTTGGGGAGAAAAATAGTGAGACGCTTTTTGCAGCTAATTTATTTTGAGATGAAGAGTGCAGAGATCGAATGAGCTGGATAAAAGGGTCGTCGTAATGTAGATTGTGTATGTTAAAAAGACTGACACTGAAAATAGTATTAACCTTTGGCAATCTTTCCATCTGCTGAAATAATGATTTTTCCCATATGCTTAATTGTTAGGATTGGCAAAAAATGTAATGGTATTTCAAGTGTAGTTTATATGGTTATTATATTTGGTAGACAATTGAAATAATCTGTAACCGTTAAATGAAAGGTTAATGCTGTTCGGATCAGTATTAGGAAGGGATATCTCCTTATCAGTTTGCTGGCATTGGCTTTATCAGTTAAAAGTTGAGAGCAGGTCCAATCCAGATGTTAACTTCCAATCTGTCTCTCTCCGGTCATAAAGTTAAATTTTACTTGGTAGTTTATTACCTTTTAATGCCAAATTTGCAGGTTTTTATCTATTGAACAGATAGATACCTACGTATCTTTGTATTCTTCAGGTGTGCTATACTCGAAAACTTTTATTTCATCCTCGCAAATTGTTAGAGGTAACTAAAATTCCAGTTATGCTGTAGTTCAAAGAGTTTGGTTATTTATTTATCATGAATATTTCAATTGAAATATTTTCCAGTTTTCTATTAGAGCTGGCTAGTTATTCCTTGTAAAATTGGATAAGAATGTTATTTAATGGGACTACGATTCCCAATTAATTAAAAGTATATAGTCATTCACAAACTTTGGATTATCAATTTTAATCCAGGCTAAAGGAAATAAAATACTGCTTGATTATAAAAGTGTTTCAGATGGACATTAACAACCAGATAACAAGCTTACGTTGTATTTTCAACCATGAGCATTAATTGAACTACGTAGCTAGTTAAATTTAAATTAAACGAATGTAAAACGAAATGATTAGTTCGTCTGACTGCACATGAAAAACAAACGATCCAAGTTAAATCGCTAAATAAATAGATGCATTGATTAAAAATTAAACTTTTCAGGATAGGATTTCATTATAAGTTATCTGATTTGTAGTCTACAAAAAACAAACAGAGTCGAGTCCTGTTAATTGATTGTAGTGAAGACGCATTTGTCCTGATCTTCGATAAGTTATACCTTATCTTTTCTTCGCAGACTCTTTATCTTGAGCCTCAATAATTTCACTTGATTTTAATGAAGACTTGTTAGCTGATTTTCCCTTAACTCGTTTCATGCCCCGAGATCTTAGAATAAGCTCTTTCATTTCTTTGTCAACGCTTTGATCTTCAGGGTCAAAGTCATGGTCATCTGAAAGTTGACTTAATTTGTACTTCAGAAGATACTCAGGTAGTGTCCATCCTGACGTTGGTCGGCATCTAAAAACCGCACTCGGTGGCAGGGGCCAACCCCTGTGTCATAAATCACTCCAAATTAAAAAAGATCGATGCACAATTTAGTTTTTAAATAGAAAACCTTAAGACTTACGCTTTAAATCTCTGTGTTATTTTCGAATCCATTGAATTTCAAAAAACTTATTTATGGAATACTTAATTCAAACCTTGATTTTAGGCATCATAAATTTTGTAATGATTTGTATAAAAGTGCTTGTAAATGGACAGGACTGGATATCAATCTCGATTTATTTGCCGTTTAAAAGCTAATCCTTTATAATTCTCGATTATCAAGGCTGGGTTGCTTAATCTAAATCCTATAATCTGCCTGATTACACATTCGTCATTAACATTAGAAATCCTCCATGTCCTGGAAACTGAAACAACAATTCTAAAGCATAATTCAGGTATGGTATGGTCACCATTCATGCAATTAAAGAGATGTGATTATGTGATATAATTTCCCATCTCTAAATGTTCTCAAAATTTATGATTTTTGATCAATTGTAAATTTATTTGTAATCAGCAAATTTTTAATGTTCAATAATATAACAGTTAGCTGACTCCTTTAAATTACGGTGGTCATAATTAATCATAATTAAGCAGTTTATTTTATTATATAAAAGTCTGCAGCCAAGCAGCTTAAAGTGGCATTCTCTGCGAACATTCTCAGTGTTTTCATATCAGAACGACTTATTGCAAAAATAGGTCATTTTTTAAGAGGTGCACTTAGCCATAATATAATGAATGAATACCATTCAACTTTAAGGTATTTTCATATCACGGTACCCTTCATATCACGGTACCCTTCATTACTCTTGACTAAGAAAGAACGCTTGTTCAGCACAATTGGAATATTGGAAATAGCGACACTACTTGCTAATAATTTGTTTTTACATGACATAAAAACAGGGAACGCTTGTGTACGCACATCCACCGATCCACCTTGTTATTTGAGGTTTCGTGTCTATATATTCAATCTATTATGTTATGTTCTTGTTCTTGGGGGATTTCATCAACACCAATCTCATCACATAAGAGATATTAGAGTTAGTTGAGGTACATCAATGATCTTGTGAAATCTTAGTAAGTTTTTTTTATGATTATGATTGCCTATTGCATAGCAAACCCTTCGGCAGGTTGTCCTTGGATCCTCTACAAGCTGAGTTAGACATGAAGATTGATAAGTATAGATATCCTAAATATTAGTACGAACTAAAATCATTTCATCTGTCTATTTTGTAAAGCCGTTATGAAAGTCACAAGCCCTTCTCAAGTTTTGAAAATTATCACTGAAATCCGAAAGAATCTATGGAACCCACCCAATATATCATCATCTCAAATTTCGACGAGTATTCTGATTCTGAACCTCTCGTGTGTTGTATGAAGTAATTAAGTAAAGTTTTCAAGTTCAAATAAAATTGTTAAGGGGTAAAAAACATTAACTCATTCATTGTAATGGGCTTCTATGATATTACCATTACAGCTTAACATGGTCATTGTTGTACTGCAAATGAAAAGTTTTAAAATTTGTCAAGAAAAGCCCCCGTTTGAAGTAGGGAACCACTATAACCCTTAACACTACTCTTTGTGACTAAACGAAGATGTTGACAAGTAAGTATTGGACTGGATTAGTTGACAATTTTGAAATGTTCCATTTAAAATTGTTTTTCATAAAAATTAATGCATTCATCCATGATTTTGTTTTCAGACGGACTGAGTATTAAGTTTCTGCAATTGTTCACGAAGACATGGCTATTCCTTCTATCATCCATAATGACGTTCCCCATTGTAGAGATATATTTTTCTGTTCAGCTGGTTTTGGCAATTATTTTAATACGGCTGTTTGAATGTGACCTGTTCAAGAAGGTTTTGACCAGGCAGTCCATAAGAACTTTGTTAGCATGAGACATTTTGCTGTATTATTAGACATGTAGATGATATTATATTTTTGTTAATCAACGTAAATTTATTGCAATAAAATATTCCAACAGTAACAGTTAAATGTACTCTGTGTATTTCAGAAGATTTAGATTAAGAACAAGGACTACTTATAGTTAATAGTACTTCGAAAAGTAAGAGAATTTTAGCATATTTAAAATCTGCATAAAGGAAGAAAATAACCCAAATTGGACGCGAGGCTATTGGTTATTGCTAATGTATTTTATAAGTATGGCTGGTTACAAGCAACATGGTTTGAGTACTGACTGACGCAAGCCTTAAGTCTGATATTTATAATAACTTCTATATATTTAAATTCCAACAATTTACTAAATTGCAGATAAAGCGATGCTTAGATTGATCTTAAGAGGATCTATCATCCGTGCAGTTTCAGTTGATTAGTCTCAAAATGAAGTGAATAAATTGAAAACTTGGTACAAGCATTATAAATTCCCATAACAAAACAAAGTAATTGCTAGCGATGCATAAAGTATCTTTCTTTATGAATCAATACTTGCACAACTAGATGCACGCATTGAGACAAGTCTTTCAGTACTAATCGTCAACTTCCTGTATTTTAAGTACCTATAAGTCCCAAAAACGATAATCCCAGATATAATTATTAATTGAAGAATAACCAATGCCCACAAAAAGCCTAATTTTTGACCATCCGACTGTGTTTCTAGTTTCAAAACTTTTTCAACCAACTCCTTATCCATTTTTTCCAACTCCGTTTGCTCTAACCGCTCTGGATCATGTCTGACGGTCGGGGGACCGTCTAACTCGTTGGTATTTGGAGCATAACTCTTAAGATTCACAATATCCATGGGAGAATGTACAGATTTAAGGTCCAGCTCTTTGTAGAAAAACACGGGGTTTAGATGTCCGAAGGATGGAGAGCTAATTGATGCATCACATGAAATGCTGGGATAAACGGTCACGTTTCCGATTATTAGTTGACAGTCACATGGAAGTTTTATTTCCAAGGCCCCTGAAACCCTGACGTTTGATACTTGATCTCCAAGAACTCCACCCTCAGTCATCTTGTTCATATGTCCACATGCTATCCTTACATCTTGCTCGTTAAGATTTCCCGTTAAAGCCCATGTGGAATGGTCAATTTGTCTCACGAAGGGTTCTTTCTCATTAGTAATATTAAATGGAACACACCTCACTCGGCAGTATCTTTTAACTCCAACGATCCAGTTCGAAAATATAGACTGAACACATAAATAGTTAATAGCGCTTAATGTAGAATGACCCTGGTCCCATTGGGTCAAGCACAAAGGGTCCAACTTTGAGCAGCGGGTTTCAGTAAATCGATGAGAGTTAGGGTCATACACAAAGTTCTGGGGAAAAGGCTCTTCCAGCTCGCAGAGTTGAGTTTCATCCATTTCAGTACCCTTGGAGTCCGATCCTTTAAAAATGAATGGGACCGTTTGCAATTTATACATTTTTAGAGGCAACTTACGCCTTCGAGCAGCAGGAATTGAGACTTGGACGACAAAATTTCCACTGGATTCAATATAACTGCAGTCAGCTATTGGAAGCTTGTAAAATTGGGAGATTTCCTCAACAGGAAGAGCTATAGTTTGCCCTATCGATTCCAGTTGTGAATTCAGTAACTGCAAGTCCTGAGAAAGGTTTTGGGGTTTGGTCAAGGATTCTGGTAGTTTTTGCATATTGCACGCCAAGTTAGCTTGGCTCCAACGCGTCTTCTCGACCCAGTATGCTATCAAAAGACTGTTTTGATGAGATGTCACAGCATTAACATAAAAGGCTGGACCAATCTTCTTATTAGCTTCGGTGAAGAACTTATTAGAAAATTCCAACTCGTAGTTCTCATTCATTTTTTTAAAGATTGATTTTATACTGTAAAGGTAATCTTCAATATCTCGGTGAACTTGCATGGTTTCCCCTGCTACGGGACAGAGCCTGAGTTTAATCAAGTAGTTTTCAAAGTCCGATGACTTTGTAAAGCTACTTTGAAAGTTTTTCGTAATTAACTTGCAAAAACCGTCAATATTGTCAATTTCGGATGCAACAGATGTAAAGTTTTTGCCCACTTCAGGATAAAACGGCTCAACCCATGGTTTGGGTACGACTTCTTGTTCAAAGCGTTCTAGGAAACGCTCGAAGTGAAAAAACACTGGGCAAGTATAACTCGGAGTTATCCCATCCGTTGTACATTTACCTCTCCAGTCCTAATAGATTGGAATAAAGAGGCATTTATACTCTAAATAGGGGATTCAATTTCGAAAACTTTTTTAAAACATGATTTACCCTCAGCGTTACGTCTATGTTCCGATAAACTGGTACTTTATACTCGTAAAATACCGGAATATGATACTCATAAAATGTTGGTGCAGGTAGTTCTATTTTATAAACTCCGAGGGTTAGTTTTTCATCAATGGAAGTGGGTAACTCTATCGCTGACGCTGATGACAAAGTCTCCATACAGTAGAGCAGGGTAAGACAAAGGCAACGGCTCAAGTTAATAATCGAGTTGCTTGCAGTTATAAGCTCCATACTTTTTGCAGTAGCTATATAGAAAAACTATCATTACAAAATTCGTCTAATAACCACTCAAATCGGGGTTCAGTTTAGCCAAATATCACATAAGCTTACCCATTTAAATGTAGTATAATTATAACCTTTATTTATAACCACAATCCCTCTTTAACGTTCTAAGAAGTTTCTAGGATGAAATTACGAACCGTTGGATATTTTGTTGAGATTCAAGGGTATGTAATTAAGAGACTACACCAAACCACAGTCAACACGAGCAGAGAAACCAGAAATAATGCTGTAAATTCTATTTTTTCTAAGTATTTTCTAATTGCAAAGGGACTTATTGTAACAAAGTAATGGATGGGCAAACTAAAGATGGATGATGTTGTGTAATATTATATTAGTCATTGATAGTTGGTTTATCTATTAAACCGGAAGAATAGAAGAAATCACTACAGCAAGAAGCTATCAATTCACATTGCAGTTGTTCTTCAAGCTTGATCAATTTTTACTTGACTTCATTTCATTCCCCATTATACAACATTCTATTTTAATCTTTGTGGTACAACACAACATTTTAAAAGTTATATGCCACTAAATAACACATCTCTAGTTTCAGTACGGCAGATCAAACATGAACATGAGCCCTGAGTACCTACTTTAGCTGGAATAGATTATCTCGAGTAAACATAATTCGTGTGTAGTAATCCTATCACTTCTTTACAACATATATATGACTGAATCCGATCCGGTGAAATTATTTTAATGCTTGCACTTCTTATTAATGATAATTACGATGCACATTAATGCTTTCTTGGGATTTGGAAAATATTACATGCGTTCATGCAATGTATACATCTTTGTCTCCAACTCCAATTGTCTAACAAAACTTTAGCATTGTACGGTATTCCATTGATTTGCAGCGAATTACTCAGTATATGACAGTAGTAGTAAAATAAGAAGTACCGTATTTCCAGAAATAATTATCCCCTTTAATAGTTGCCCCCTCTAAATAATTCCACCTACCTTTACATGTTAAAAATGAAAATTCATCATATCTTACTCATGTTTTAGCTTTTTTTGAATTCCGGAAATACGACTTTTGCTACATTTCTGCATACTCGAGTTCTTCGTCAACGTTTTAAAGGAAAACTTTTAGTCTTAGGGTGAAAAGCAAAATTAAAATATCTAGTGCGTCAGCCTTTATGAAAGATTCCCTAAAATTAGTCTTTTTTAAGTTCTGCTCAACTCATTAATAATGCTTTTATGATTAAATAACGAGGGGACGTAGACGAGGGGTAGGGTGGAAGGTAATTTGAAGATTTCGTGTATGAAAAATCACATAAAAAATTCTTGCTATAAACCAGGGACAAAATTAAACGAATAATTTATTCTTTCCATAAAGTTACACCCAGACACAATATAATCTAGAGTTAGTGTACTCCCATCATAGCGTTGTATCTTGTATTACTTATGGTAGCTTAATAGCAATATTTTTGATGACATCTTTTGGGCTACTCGTCTCTCGTCTATGGATTTTATTAATAATTTTTTGTATATGACGCATTAGAGGCAAGTATTTAAGTATACTTGTACTGATAATAATATAAGGTGGTACTATATACTTCTGTCAAAAAAGCAAAGACAATAATAGCACACTCGTGTTTATCTTATATCTAATTAATATTGTGTACAGACTTTGATTGTAATTAAATGTGTATAATATGAAACGAAGTCATTATTTGAGTACAGAATAGTTCTAAAGATAAGCAGAATCCTCTTCTGACATTTCTTTGGAAAATCTAAGCAAATTGTACCAAGTTTACATACAGTTTAGTCAGTTATCTTTCAAAAAGTCGCCTCAGCACAATCGCCACTTCTCAGACACTTCCCTGTCACTAGCTAACAACTCCCCAACTAGGTTCGGACTACGATTCCACGTATCTATAGTTTATTTAGATCACAACATCACATAATGTACAGTCATACGTGTTGAGAGAAAACGCTTCAAGATGAAGAAATCATCGTTAATGTCTAATGGGAATGAGCAAAAAAAACTATGTACTATATGAATACGGTTATTAGTTATTAGTAGCAATAACAATTTGTGGAAAAAGCGAAAACAACAGTACACTCAGTTCAACAAAATTCATTAACGGATCCCTCATTTTAAGTTTACTAACCCAACTGGCATTTGCTGTAGTAATTACTATGTCCTACGTTAACTCTTATTTAGTCATATTTAACCTTTGGCTGTCGTCGATTTGATTCCAAGTAGTAAATCAGTGTCTACACAGAAATAACATTAATCCGTCCAAATGACTAACAATTTTTTCCGATGGCGTACTAAACTCATAAGAGGCTTTTAGGTGAATAAGGTAACAATTGAATTTTAATTTCTTCCATTACTACAAAAAGCTGCTGCCTAGGCATAAGAGAACTTTACAAAGTTTCTAGTAATATTAAGTTCCATATTTGTGACAATGATTATTAATTTATTCATAAGATGATTCCACAGAAATTATGTGTCATCTCAAAATAAATTCAAGATTTTTTAACTGACATGCTTTAATCCATTGAAGATAAAATAAATTTCAAATTCATGACAATATAAGGTGAATTTTTTATAGCCTGAATTTACTTGATTTTTGTCACCGCTAATGGGTATTTTAGACTACTCCTATTGCTTAAGGTAATTCAGTAGTTTTTGTAGAGCTTATGCAAGGAAGTTTTTAAAGTTGTTCATTGACAATTTATAGATGAAGCCCTCCAAGAGCACTGTTGTATCTTGTTGTAACGTGGTCAGCTGCTATTGTCAGATCACACAGACATTGTTGAAGTCCACTAAGATGATGATGGAAGGCATCGGCCACAGATTGGGCGTATTCTTCTTCATGTTCAGCTTCCACTCCAGAGTCTTCATTCAATTCAGAGAATTCTGTAAATATTAAGAAAGCCAATCATTATAGAGTCCTTAACCAACAACTTTTACAATTATTAATTGTGAGCATATTTCACAAGCTATTCCGATTAAAATCAATTCACAAGGAAAGATGGATACTTGGAACGCCAGAGAATATGTAGACAGCCATGACCATGATTTCTTACATGGAAGATACGTAGGGACCAGTATTTAATAAAAAGGTATTGTATTATTTCCAGTTTTCCCTGTAATTAAGATTACCCACACTTCCATGGCATGCTTCATTATGTAGCATTCAGCAAGGCCAAGGTCTTTTTAGACACTAATACAGATACTTGTTAAGTTAATGACCACGCAGCAACAGTACAGTGAATTTTTTAAGCGTTTGCTTCTTAGAAAACTCCAGATATAAAACTTCTTTCCTTGTAACCGCGATTAGCATACAAATCCTTCCATTTCACACTGAATTTGATCTGAATAAGCATTTTTACTACACGATAATATCATCCGAGTGCCAAAAAACAGGCATTTAAAGGATAATATAATCATATTTTTCCACAAAAGTAAACCTATCTTACCAGTGTCACTAGCAGAAGTTGATGAAGTAACTGAGACCGTGGAAGGTCTACGAGCATGACCCTTAACCTCTGCGGGCTGAGTCTGAGGTACTTGTGACAATGAAGCGTTGGAACTACTGCTATTTGAACTAGCACTGATAACCGAAGCAGCCGAAGAAGACAGGGAAAGAGCTGGATTGTGTGGAATTGGAGCTTGAGGTTGAGTCTGAGCCTTATGTCCCCACATGAGGTCATTCTTGATGGTGTTGAGCACAGTATAGAATTGAAACAGATCCACCCCATTCAAATTCGTCAAAACGCGATCTACTCCCACAGATTTGCTGCCAGCAGCCGCAGCTCCATTATTTACGACGGGAGCCACCTTATCTGAAGGGGGTACTACAGTTTCATCGAATTGTAAATCCATCAGTCGACAAGGGACCAAGATTGTCTCGTTCATGTCATCAACCGTTTGAACAAACCGTTCCATGGTTGATAAAAGACTTCCATTGGAATGACTTGGCTCTGATTGATCCCATCGTGACATTTTACGACGGGAGTTGTTCGCTCCATTGCATGAGGACGACCTGGTTCCACTGTAAAAAAATACAATGATAAATTTAGTTTTTTTTTAAAACTGTACTCATCAATCATTAAAATGATCTAGTATGCTACTTCTCAATACATTATATTTATACGCGATGAAAAGTCAACCGACTCGAAGCTTTCCAACTGTGGTCTGCCTAATTGCAAATACATACTTAAAATCACTAGAAACTGCTCTGACTCTGAGACAGGAGAGGTTTCAAACCGGAAGATTATGCAATTTGATTTCCCATTAGTACTAACCAGAATAACCACCCGTCTACTCCAGTCATTGTATGAAAGCTGTCTGAAACCAAACATCAGCTCATTTTATGTATTTCATTTCATCATGATAAATATGCTATTATTCATAGGAAAGCATAAGCTTTCACGAGACAAAGGCATGTTTGGTTTATAGTGTTCAGTCGTGATCGATAATAATGTCATATTCAGCTCGACTTTTCTAGCTATTAGTTTTTCAACAAAGAGTAATAAAATAACTTTGTTTTTAGCAAGCTTTAGTAAGCTTCTATGCATCCATCCCCACAAACTTCATGCAAACCAACGAAACTAAGCAAAAATGGTTTAACTTTTTCATTGATTTCATATAATTTTGAGTGTCCTTTTGGTCGATAAAGCTATCTAATATCATTGCCTGCAGCTCAAACCTATAATTCCCAACCATACATCCTTCAACATTAAATATTTTACTTTATTTAGATCGATTACTGTCGATAGTAATGCATAATTGATCCATAGGTACGAATACTAAAGTCCACTAAACTAAAATCCATAGTATTCAAATAATAGTGAGGCAATCGCATGACGTAAATCTACCCTGGTGGGTCGAATATTTATGTGAAATGGATTACCCTAATTTTATCGGTCTAAAACTAAGCAGCTTTATATTTTCTAGAAATAGTATCCTTAAAAGCCTTTTATTTCACCTTCATGTTATCAACGAAGCTTAAAAAGAAATTAACATTATCCACCAAAATTCATCTCCGGATCAATCTCTCCCCAAAACATAAGTACTATACGTACGTAATGATAATACGCAGCGGCTGCAGTGCAGTGGTATTAGCAGAGGGCAGAAATAACTGGATTGAACTGAATATAAATTACATTGTCGCCAACCTTTAGTCTTGTAATTGCTCCAGTTGAAAGATAACAAAACAATCATAAAAATACGTACATTAACATTATGAAAACGCTAAACCCATCAATTTTTTATAAAAAGCAAACCAATTTCAATTTCATTACCCAACAAAATCCCTATTTCGCCAATTTTCTTTTTATAAACCCTATACAATTGATTGAAGAAATAAGTTCTAGTTCAAAGTCTGAAGTTATGCAGAGCAGAATGCTCTAGTTAGGACCGGACATACTGACCAGATCATATTTGAGTAGCAAAGTAGATCTAGTCAGGCACTATGTAAGATCATGAATTTCTAACATGAATTCATTAGATAAAGAATATAACACCAGTCAGACTGCTCATGAATGATTTTAGATTATGGGTAAATACTATTTACAGACAGACCATGAACCCACTAAATAATATCAAACTCTATACAACAGGCCATAGATAATAAAATGAATAAAACAGCTCGAAAAAAAAACAGAAATACGTCTGTTTCAATACGAGATCGCCGATTGACTGATATTATCCTACTGTGGCTGTCACAGGCGAAGTCGATAACCTTAATAAATAAACCAAGTTGGACTTTACTACGGAAAACATTCGAGCTATTGATCTACTACTATACTAGGGCACTGGAGTTACAGTATAATCTTACTTTCTCTAAATCTGGATTTAAATGAGTTTATAATAGAATTTAATTCTTAACCTTAACCCTCTTAATTATGCAGCTTAGCGAAAGGTCAAGCATATAATTAAAAAAATACAATAAAAAGATCTTTAACAGCAAAAAATTAACTTTTCAACTATACAGACATGTGTCTTAGTACAATTTAAGCAGAGCAATGAATGCCCTATAAACATGTAGATATGTTTTGTTTGTAAATTAACCATAAATTACAAAGTCCAAGCAGCATAACTATATCCATCCACAGTGTCAACAATCAAGTTGACAGACATTAATAAAATTAAAACAAAACAAACACTGAAATATGTCGGATGATGGCACACCTTATCCGCGTGAATCATTCATGATTCAATGACATATTGCATTACCTCTCCATCCGGCATCCAGAGAAACTAATACAATACTTGCACCATTTCAATTCGTGCCCGTCACCCAAGTGAAGTGTAACTTCCGTAAATGAATACGTCTGGCAATCAAGTCTGTGTTACGGCTAGGATTTAATCGTTTCAAAATACATACCGTATTTCCCGTTTTAAATCCCCTGGGGCTTTATTACTTCCAAGGAAACATTACAGATTCTATTAAAAGGAAAGGTAGAGGGAATTAAAGCTAAGAGGGGGGATTATTCCGGGAGAGGAATTAACACGGGTAGTACGGTATTTCCGTAATTTAACTTGAATGTTTAGACTTACTTAGCATCATCATAACCTTAGCTGATGTTAGTTAATGCTCTCATCTCATGTGTAATTATTATTATAATGATTTATGAATCATAAACCTTCTATCCTGTTCTGTTTCCAGTCTTTTCCCCATCCAAGCTATATTATCCTAAATCCTCACCAAGACACCGCGGGTTGTATGCATAAAAAAGATGTTTTTAAGCATATTTAACATGGGAGAGATACCCCTTTTAACATGTTAAGGATTGGTGCGGAGTAATTAACGAGGGCGGTGTATGGGCCATGATTTAGGGTAACTAATTTCCTTTCCAATTTAATTATAAACATCCATTAACATTAAATAATGCATGTTAAGTCCGTTAAGTAAAGTCCTGCCTTTTTTTATTTTTTCTGCGAAATACCGTCATGTAATTTAGATGAAGATCATCACATTCACATCTCATATTTTTATCCGTGTATTTCTTAGCTTCATTTTTGTAATAAAACTACAGGATAATTTGGACAAAAACGTCAATAAATTTAATAAAAATATAACAAATAACGTGAATTACCATAAGACAGCTTTAGATGAGAACCAATCCTGCATTTTGAATCCGTTTAAAAATTACTGGATATATTACAATTTCCTTGAGCTTGGCCTCAATAAATTCGATCGTTAAACTCTTAATACTGATTTAATAGCACTGGGAATTAAATTAATTAAATACGGTAACTATTAAGGCTAATTTGGCTGGTGTATTTATGTATTTATTTATTTATTTAACTAGCAATTAAATTGACCACACGTACGTACGTACTACACGTTGAGCAATAATCAGATAAGACTCTAATAATGTACTAAACAACCAAACCGATTATTTAGTACTGACTCTGCTTATCTTAGCTCGGGTTATCTTAGCTCGGGTTATCTTAGGTAAAATGCTGGTTTGTAAATCTATATAAATTTGAAATATTAAGCGTGTATTTTCGTCAAATACAGATTATTATTCTTGATCGAGTCCATTTCCCTTTAGACTTTAAATGTTGAATGAAATACAGATTTAGTAACATGGGCACTAATATAACCTCCTGGATAGTTAACTTTAAGCCTTATCACCGGGATTCTTCTTATTTTTATACCTAATTTCTTCTATAAAATACAGCATTAAACTCCATTCAAGTATTTAAAATACATTAAATATTATTGCACTTATTGGGTAAAGGATTCTTTAATTTTGTAGGTATTTTTACTTGCTTTTATAGGCAATTTTTACTTTATCTTATCTTATTTATTTATTGTTCTTATCCAGTTATATATTTTAAAACGGTATTGTCCACTCCCCCGTGAGGTTTTTACTGGTGAGATACAACCACCTGATCACAACACACCCGACAACTACTCCCAACAAAGTTTTTTTATGCAAAAAAACCCGAAATCCGTTTTTTTTAAACGGGTTTTAGTAGTTTTTTTAGTAAATTTTTGATATAAAGAGTCAAAAAGTAGCTATTGAATATCTAAATATTGTTGCAGAAAGTGGTGAGATTTCGCAAGAAAGGGCCGTTTCCTAATTGCACCTTTTTGCATAGATTGTTTGTTGTGGTTATGTATGATTCCGCGTTGCTAAATCATCAATTCTTTGCCTTTAAACATACATATGCAAATTAGCAAGGTTCCTCTCTCTTTCTTGCTTGAATAGCGTAATGTTTAAGTAGGTAAAGTCCTTAGATTTGTAATAGTAATAGTTAGTACGGGATGGTAGACGCACAGGTGGAATACAAATGGGCCTAGGTTAGGTCGAGATCTTTAGCTTTTTTTTAATGATTATCCTGCAGATAAGATCCTTTAGGATTTGTATTATCTTCTTAATGTTTGCAGGGATTGTTAGAGGAATTAGCAGGGAGCAAAGGGCAGATTGTTTCTTTTTTTTAATAATTTATAAATATTATTTAAGTCCCTCGGGGCTGTTCGAAGTCTTTCATTAGAAGAGAAAGTTGTTATGTTGGGATGAAGAAGGTGGTACGATGATTGGGTTTTGTATTACGCACGAAGGTAGCTCTAAAGATAATTTCTTGGTTATTTCTTATGTGGTTTTTGCAGGAGTTAGTATGCAAGTAGTTTAGGTAAGGTGGCTAAAGGCTTTTTTGTTGAATTGATCAAGTTTTAGTTACCAACAACCAGACATTCATTGGGGATTGGAGTAACAACTAACTATGCTTGTAGGGAACAGTCAACAGTAACAGTCGGAGGTGAGACCGTTTCGTTAGGTGTTATGTATTGCAGATTGCAGAAATAAATAACTTCCTTTTCGGCAATCCTTTTCTATTTAGTGGAGATTTGGATTGTATCTGGTTATAGAGATGTTGAGCAGAAGGAACACGATAGGACAGAGATGATCTTTCAATTGGAATAATTCCACTTTTTCTTAACTAGAGAATATTTAACTTTCTGGGGGATTTCACTTTTAAACTTTAGGTATTCTTGTGCTTAATTAACTTCCGGGCAAGTTTTTTTTAAGGCAAGAAGTAAAATTACTGGCTTGAGCAATCCATTTATTTATTTATCTCAAGTTTGTTCGTATGGGTCAGACTTTTTCAACCGGATCTAACTCTCATAAGTCTGCTTAACTGGGCTTGGTTAAGTTTAGGCCGAATTTTATAAAGCCTATAAAGAAGGATGAGAGGCTGAACTTGGATTGAGGAGATATTTATTTATATGATGATGAGAGATGACCCAAAAAGTATAAACTGCCGTTTCCTAATACCACTTAACCGTTGTGTTGGACGAACCTCATACAGCTTTTATATTAAGTTTGAGACTTGTCATTTGTAACTGACTTCTAAGCGAGTGGATGATGTTTTCCCTGTACCGTACAGCAACTGACTGACCTAGTACTTCTATACTCTTTTTACTTTAGGCTATTAAGTTGATTTTATTTGATCGATTTCCAATATTTTACTTTTAAATTTCGGCAAAGTTTTTATGAGATTCGTTCCACTAGGACTCTAAGCGATGACTGAATTACATGACCATATAGACCCAGAGGGGTACCCAAATCTTTCTTTACTTTTGTAAAAGGCATATGCATGTATACATAAATTCACACACAAAACACAAGCCCATTAAGTCTGAACAGACGTAGTCAGAAGGATATTCAGCATTAATAACAGCTACCCATCAGTCCACAACTATCCTTATGCATTTAGCTAGCCACTTACTAACTCGGTTGTTAAATACTTTATAGCATGAAGTTTATAAGTATACCTGCCTACTATTGCTTCAACTTCCCTTTAATAAAGTCCAATGTTGATTAGCTTTAATCTCTTGTGTGATGTGATGTGTGTATTATTATGATATTACAGACAGTGGGATCAGTCTATGCATGAAAACTAAAAAACGAACCTCTTCAAGACGGCCAGTAGAAATACCTACGTATACCGCAATCTCTTCAATCCATTCTTATTAGAGGGCTACTTAGTTTGCTCATAAAGAATTCAGCAATGTTAAGTAAAATAGGTACTACCTGTCAGTAATAAGCTTTGATATGGCATGGCCCCTTTAAATTATGTACCTATGCTACACAACACATATAGCTGTTAACTTGTTATTACTACTCACTGCTACTAGATAGCTAGTGGACCTAGACCTGTGAATTCATTGTAATGCAATGCCCTATTGAGTCGATTGCTTGCTTCATTTCATTGCCGTGCAACACTTAGTAATTTCCTTTGTATCTGAGTTGATAAATATTAATAAATAAATAAACTTAAAGTTAAATGCTGGCTGACAAACTGACATGAGATGACAAGTCCACTCTAGGTTGGGTTAGCAATAAGCATCTAAAAATATTGTTTACGCATAGCCCTGAATGCATTTGTGTTGTAAAAGCTGTAGTAATTAAATAAGTACTCAGATTGGAAAGAACTTATATTATACCTGCGTTTGCTATACCTACCTGTAAGTTAGCTTATCTGTATCTTGCCTGCAACATTAACATTGTGATAATATTAGATTAGAGTTAGCACTATCTGATGGCCCTTCTTCAAGGTTTGAGCTGAATAAGAAGAAAAATGCACTGAACCTATTCTAGGACAAAGATAGAAGCCTGAAATTCATTCAATGCACTTTCTACTGCCTTGTACACTTGAATTATTCTTAGACTTCCACATTTAACCTGTAGCCCTTAAAGGTTGATTTTAACCGTATAGACTGGTGTACTTCGATAGTTGGAGAGGCTTGACATGGGTGTTGGACTTAAAGTTATGACACAGATACAAATATAAGACGCGACGCACCTAAGTTAGTTAATTCTAAGAGTCAGAAATACGTCAGACTTGTTAATTGACGTTATTTTTCACTGGAGAAAATATTTTATTTTACTAGCCATAATTTAATTCGTCGAGATTTCTGGAAAATTTGATATGCAAATAATATGGAAATTCATCCTTCTTCCCACGCAGAGTTATACATTTCTTGTAATAGCTAAGAGCATCTACAAACGGAACGAATCAATATAATGGGAGAGAGAGGCTAGAGTTAGCAAAATATTCCAAACCATTTGCCATTTGCTCACGTCATGATTACCGACATAACCCTTTATATCTAAGCCATTTATGATTGATACGAAATTAAATTATTTTACTGCACTGCAAAAATCTCCGCAGTTACAAATATATTGCGTGCATTTATAACAAGGAAATACATGAAATTTGGATTTAAAGCCTTGTCGATAGACATTTAAATAATAATAGTAATGCGATTTTAATAACAATAATAGTATATCATGCAGGAAATTGTATACAAAGAAGGGTGATTTAGAGTTTTTACTTCAAGATTGTCTGGGGTTTTTACCGGAAAGATGGGAATTAAAGATCTTCCGAAAGGCCGATTACACGGTAATTGCTGTAGGATAAAATCGTGTCTGTGGCCAATAGTGCTTGTGCAACATGTAAGTTTGTTAGCCCCGGCAATTTATTTAGACAGGAAAAAATAGGGAACCACTGGACTTCAGGGATTCCCTGATTACCGAACAGAAAGAAGTCATTTAAGATTATTAACTTGTCTAAATCAGCTTCCTACTGAAACCTAAACAATGACCTTATAACGTAAAATGTGTGAAATGATAAGGTGCCCACTACAATTTACAGGTGCACATTAACAATACAGTAACAAAAGCCTGTCTCAATAGTAAGACAATTAAAATTCACCATTGTATTGTCTTTCTGGAATAATGTAGGTATTTTATTTTCTTCGTGTGAGAAGTGTAGGATTTCCCTAAACTTCCCAAGTATAAGTATACTAGATATGCAGCAATTTATCTTGAAGAGTAGGGATTTCCCGAAAAGAACGAACTTTATTAAAGCTAACAATCCCAACTTTGAAATATGGTGAAGACTTTTTCATGTTTAAAATAAACTAAAAAACAACTCGTATAAAAACATTTCTCCGGAAGCATTCAAACAAAAAGTAAGAGCAAGGTATGCACAAACACCCACAGATATATTCATCCGTAAAGAAAGACGCATGAACTCATTTTTACCCGTGTAAAAGTGAAAAAACAATGCGTAAAAAATCTGGAAGGTTGACAAGTATGGGAATAATATTTAGAGCAAATAAACTAAATGGTAAACCCTCCGTTCATAAAACGGCGAAGTACACAGCGTAGAATGGTGTCATCCTGATCAGCCCATTTGCATTTAGCTGAAGATAAGTTAATCGCATAACCAAACCCTTAAATATGTTGCTCGTATGATCGGCTGAGTAATTTGTTTTTGTTTACGCATAAGTTACAGTATAAATACTTATTTATGAAAAAAATACGGATAAACTAATATATATGTGATCAATGTAGTTAAAAACCTTCACCAATTCCCACACTGGGACGCACTCGAAGGCTAAAGCAACAGAATATTAGCAAAACATTTTATAGAAGTGGTGGCATGCAGTTGGCTGATGTAAGTTAGACATATATTTGCCGAAGTCGAAGTCTAGTGAATCACATTTCTTTCCTTACTATCCACTACTTAATATTGCAGCTAAACTGTTTCTTATTAATTTACTAATTTGTCTTACAAAAATGCGTAAAATGGACTACAAAGTAATGAAGGAATATTTTAGAATAATGTTTAAAATGATCAACTATTACCTTCCGGGTTGCATTCGACTCAAAGAACTTTGAAGATCGGCCGTAGAAGACTTTCTCCGTGGTTCATTTTCAAACAACATTTTGTCTTCGTTAATGCAGCGAATGATTATAGTCAAGAAAAAAATATATTTTCTGGGAGAAATATTTAATTTACTTTTAAATATGGGGCTTGGGTATGTAATGCACAGGCCAAACTTTTAAATAAGATCTCAAACTTTTTAGGGTGAAGTACTCTTCAGTAACTTCTAACAAAGAGTGCATTGGCACTTTCTAGAATTATGTGGTGCTAGTTATCAAGGATAAAAATTATGGGAACTCCTTTATAAAAAGGAATTAATTAAATGATTCAAGAAACCTGATTGGGAAAATCTTAGCAAGGGAGATATTCAGTTATATGGAACTTGGAAGCTACTGAACTGTAATACTGCAAAAGGGTTTTTCCCTACCATCATCATCCACCGAGATAAGATACGAGATTCAGGACACTGCTATAAAGTCTTATAAATGTGTATAATCAGGCAGCTCATAGTTTGTCCGTATAATACAGTAGGAAACATATTGAAACTAGGTAAAGGTTCAAGAACTTTAGGAACGCTGAGCCAGATCATCCGATCTTTCCGAGCAAAAGCAGACAAGACCCGGGGGTTTGCGTCGGACCGAACTAGTTCCAAAGTATGGTATCGGAGGAGGGACGAATGTCGCAACATCTCGGACAACCCGGGTATTAGCCTGCTCAAGGATTCTGTGGCAAAGTGGAAAGGGGTTTAATACCCGGTATTACGTCCCTCTTTCTAGCATACTTAGCCAATCTACTATTGCTATTCTTGCTAACTTCTATGGAAGATTTCATATTAAAATTAGTTTGAACTAGTTTTCGGAACATTAAGTGTCCATATGGACAAAGCGTGATCATCCCACGACTAACCGAAATCGGTTTTATTAAGCTACTCCATTAAATGGAGGATATACGTGTCCATTTGACTTCCTCAATTCCAGCTGAATGTTTTCCATTCAGTGCCAAGTTAATTTAATTCCGTACTTTTGATTCAGACAGATACAGATACTACCAGTACTGCTGTCGTAGATACATAAGATTAAGATAAACTACGCCACAGCTGCCTGACATCAAGCTCGGTAGGTAATTTAGAAAGAAAAGTTACATCAACGAAGATTCCGAAATAAATTTTTACTTAATAACTAAATGAAGCATAATTTCGCGAATAAATACGTGCTAGTAGTTTCTAAGAAAAATCATTTCCGATAAATCTAAATTCAAAGTAAAGTTTGTTTTGCAAGCAGGTTTTCCTAGAATTCCAATTGATGAGTTTGTTTTGTATAAATAATTAGAGTTAGTAATGAGCTAAGCATGCAGTTGCAGAGAAGGATATTCCATTATACCTATAATAATAAATGATAATCTGTTTTGTCATCTCGGTGGGTAAACCCTTGAGGTTTTTTGTGCGCTAGCAAAAACTAAGGTTTTTTTTTGCCTAAGTATGATTACGATTGGACTTTCAGCGTTTCAGCTGTAGAGTGACGTCTTCTATGAGAGATAATATTTTGCATATTCCGTTGAACGACCTTCCTTTGTATTTTCCTGAACTTTAAATTGAATAAATAAACATAAGATATTAAATCTTGGATAAAGCTTTGTACCTTCGCTTGCTTACTTTTAATTATTGTAGTTAAGCAGCTCTAGTAATTAAATTTGGTCAGTAACCTTCGCACTAACAAATCCGACGTGTAATGTTTCCCTATCCCAAAATAAAACTAGATAACAAGCAAGCTGTTAATATGCATTTGAGATGTTAACACATTTAATATGGTAACCTTGTAACAGAAAACTGAAAATGAATTAGTATTATGACGCTATTTTTTCACACATCATAATCACATCTCTAAAAGGCAGTTGGATTTCATGGTTCAGTAATCAAGGGATGTATCTCAGCTCAGAATTACCATACTTAACTGTCTGTTTCTGGTTTAACATGGTACACCAAAACCAAGCACCATTTAAGTAGCCGAGGTGCAATGATTTGCTTGCTTGTTTATGTTTTCATTTGGCAACCGAATTACGAAAGGTTGTACAAATGATCAAAAACTAAACTTCTACTAGTTCTAGAAAAAGAGATAAAATTATGAAAATCTCTATTTCAGCTTTAAAATAAAAGAATTAAAAAACGTGACTAAAGATCCCTTCAAAAAACTAAATTTCATCTTGACTTGATATGCAAAGAATTTATATAAAGTTTAAATAAAAGAGCAGCCCATTCCATTGATTTTCTGATGAAAGATTATCATTTCTTATCCTTCAACCTTGACTTCACTTTCAGAGAGTCTTAAGCAATTTCACACGGAAATTACCCTTGCTGTCGTCACAAACCACAGGTCGTCAGGATTGTCTTACTCTTTGAGGCTTATTTAGTCAGGCGCTAGCCATATTTATGCCTAATTGACATTGACTAGGTAAAAACTACTGGGTTTTCCCCGTGGGAGAAGTACACAAGATAAGCAAACAGACAGTAAAACTAGAAATTGTGGTAGAAGTCCTTAATCAGGAATATATAAGGAAGCATGCGGGTTGAGGTTTAAACTTTGATTGTATGGCGTGATGTTTTATTTGACCTTTTGTTATCCATTCGTATCCAACGAGGGTACAGATTATCCATTGGTTCTTTCCTGCACTTACTTTATGAAATGAATTCTTTAAAAAGAATCCCTAATGCAATTATCCAAATTGAAACTGAGGTTAGATATTCCATGCCATAAATTAGATTTTCTCAGCATCATACGTTCACTTAATTGGGAATAATTTTAAATGATTAAAGCTAGAACATCTTTTGATGCAATAGATGCAAGCTGTTTGTTACCGGTAGTGGGTATCCTTCTGGAAGTTTCGATACATTTAAAATCTGCAACTGCTAACTGCAGGCGAGGATACTTGGAAGTTTACCAACGGCAAAGGAATTGTGTGCAACA
>JAQFZX010001846.1:0-24595 GCA_034682405.1 Hydroisotoma schaefferi | reverse complement strand
AAATGGAGCAAGATGAGAATTTTCCTCCAAATGGTACCCACAACCGTGATAACTTCATCGGGCCCTATTTGGGCACCCTCACTAAGCTTGGTCAAATGTTATGACCTTGCGAAGGTCACATGGGACAAGGTGAGACTATACTTCCAAATGGTACCCACAGCCGTGATAACTTCATACAACCTCAAAAATTTGTCACAGTGCCCCAAGCACCCCACAATGTCTGACATTGCCCCAATATCCAAAAACGTCTCAATTGGCCCCCAACATCCCAAAATGTCTCAACTTGCCCCAACATCCCAAAACGTCTCAACTTGCCAACATCCCAAAATGTCTCAACTTGCCCCAACATCCCAAAACGTCTCAAAGTGCCCCCAACATCCCAAATGTCTCAACTTGCCCCCAAGACCACAAACTGTCTCAACTTGCCACCAATACCCCACGCTTGCCTTTTTTACGCCCGTTTACAACGGTTTATTTCTGGCTATTACTTCACTCTTCTTAGCCAACCCTGCTAAAGGTAGTCTTAGCCTTTAATTAAATTGGATTACTATAACTGTAGTTGCTTACCCAGCCAGTACTTCATAATTTGAGATAAGTGATGATAAGCTATTATTTATTATTATTAACTCCTGCCTCAAAGCCCACAATTATCATCAATGGTCACACAAACTGATGTGAGAACTTATGCTTCGCAATCTCTACTAATATGCGTAACGAAGAGTAGCAAAAATAAAGTCACGTCTACTAGATAACAATAATGAACTAGTTAGTTACCTAGTAATCTAGTGGAAGTAGTAGTAGTAGTAGTAGTAGTGGTAGTACTAGTAGTAGTAGTAACAACAATAGTAGTAGTAGCAGTAGTAGTAGTAGTAGTTTTAATCTAGTGGAAGTAGTTTAGTAGAAGAAGTGATGATAAGAAATGTTTAAAACTGATTGTGAGATTTTGATGAAATCTAAGTCGAGGTTTTTGCCTTTGTTTTTTGCAAGTTGTCGTTGATTGTAATAGTTAATTGGTGTTTGTGGTGGATTAGCACATTCCATCCTTATTTACCGCATGGTCCTACTCCTACTCTACGTGGATGCAACTTGCAAATATTTCCCATGCCATTCTTATGACCCTTAACTACTCCTTATTAGCTTACAAGCATGCAGTTTTTGCTTAATGTCAAGCGTTAGTTGGGTAAAAATGTGCTCATCGTAGTTAATAATAATGGATGTGGATCAATCAAGGAAAAGGCCCCTTTTGTCCCATCTCAACCCTTTAAACTACTTTTTTCAATCACTTTAGTCTCACTTTTTAACTCGGCCTACATCCTCTTTCTCTCTTTGTAATTCTTTAATACGATTATTGTTGAGTTGTATATTAGTAAACTGGGAGTTTTTTATCCAGGGAAATCCCTTTAATTTAGACGTAAAAAGTGGGATTAAATCATGGAAGTCTGCTGTAGAAGGGAGTAGGAAATAACGGGAGGTTTTAAGGGGCCAGGGCTAGACAATTATGTGATTTTTAGTGAATAAATCAGGAGTACTTAAGGGATAGGTTAATAGT
Organism: Hydroisotoma schaefferi; assembly: GCA_034682405.1. Classification (NCBI taxonomy): domain Eukaryota; kingdom Metazoa; phylum Arthropoda; class Collembola; order Entomobryomorpha; family Isotomidae; genus Hydroisotoma; species Hydroisotoma schaefferi. The sequence goes on along the minus strand of JAQFZX010001846.1, from coordinate 23,046 downwards.
TATGGGGATCCTGTCAGCCTTTCGGTTTGCATTTCAGAATCTGTTTTTCAGTCCAGTTTTGTACGGAGTTATAGCATCTTTGGCCGTATTTTCTGCCACTTGGGACAAGGGGGATCGGATCAAGGATCTTGTCACGGACAAATTTCGAAGTCAGGATGACACTTTCGACTTTATCGTCGGTAAAACATCCAATTTCATACTTAAACCAGCTCGGTACTTAAACCAGCTCGGTACGTAAACCAGCTACCTCGGTACTTCAAACAAATGTTCCTGTATTTTTTTCCCAGTTGGGGGAGGATCGGCGGGTGGGGTTGTTGCCAACCGATTGTCAGAGTTCTACCGGGTATTGTTGTTGGAAGCAGGGGGAGAGAAGCACCCCTTCCAAGCAATACCCGCACTATCCCTATTTCTGACCAACTACCCGGCTACAGACTGGATACACAAAAGTACCACCCAATCCACATCATGTCTCAGTTGTCAAGATAAGGTAACAAGTTTTTAACGTTTTTAGGAGACGTGTCCCTTACCCTATGCAACTATTTAGTAGCCCTTTTTATTTTTTACAATAGTAGCCCCTTCCCCTTACATAGTTACCCTTAAAAAATTGGACCCTTAAAAACTCCCTACCTTTCGCTTTCGTTTTATTACAAAAGACATTAATAGAATTTTGATTGATTGATTTAGCGTATTTCCGGTATAATTCCCCCTCCAAATAATTCCCTTTTCCTTTTTTGGCCCTCTCACTCTTAGTCAAGCGTTTTTTCTATTTCTGTTCATAAAAAAATACCTCCCCAGGGAAATTATAACCAGAATTACGTTACGTTATGGTGGTAGTGCCTTCCAAAGGAAGGATATTGATAGTCTTTTTGTTGTTAATCTTGAGTCAAGCTTTATCGCAATGGAACAATATAAATAGTATAATTTGAAGGGTGTGAACTTCTTAAGTAATAAAAAAGAGTTTGATTCCAATTTAGGTAACATAGGATAATTTCTGATTAAAGGTACTTTGATAGAGTTTGTTTTGATTGTAGAGATACAGGTTTTCCCAGGGTAAGAATCTGGGTGGAAGTGGAAACTTGAACTATTTGATTCATTTACGAGGAAGTCCCAAGGACTACGACAACTGGGCCAGGATCACTGACGACCCCAGATGGTCCTACACACAACTACTTCCCTTCTTCTGTAAAAGTGAACACTTTGTTGGGGCCACCACTGATGGTAAGTGCCCCTACACCGTGTATGACAATACATGATGATTTGATAAGCATTTAATAAAGTTTATTTTGGGTTATCATAGAGTCGGCTCACGGGGTTGGGGGATTGCTCCAGATTGAGATGCCGGATGAGATTGGTTTGGTAAACGAGTGGAATTGGGCGGGTCAAGAGCTCGGCTACAAACATCTTGATCTCAACGGTAGATATGACGAAGGTAGGATCACGTGACGATCAATGTTGTACGGACGGCAAAATGACATGACAAGACGGCAAACTGAGATGACAGGACGGCAAACTGAGATGACAGGACGGCAGATTGACATGATAGGACGGCAAACTGACAGGACAGGACGGTAAACTGAAATGGCAGGACGGCAGATTGACATGATAGGACGTAAAGCTGATATGACAGGACGGCAAATTGACATAATAGGACGGCAAACTGAAATTACAGGACGGCAAACTGAATTCCCAGGACGGCAAACTGAAATGACGGGACGGAAAACTGAAATGGCAGGACGGAAAACTGAAATGACGGCAAACTGAAATGAAGGAGGAAAAACTGACCTGACATGTCGGCAAAAGACAACACAACTTTAGCCCCTAATAAAAATCCGTCTGTTTCAGGGTTCGATGCGATCTATTATCCCCTAAAGAAGGGAGTGCGGCAGGCGACATACGCGTCGTTTATCCAGACAGCAAGGGACAGACCCTCTCTTGTGATAAGAAAGTTCGCTCATGTCAACAAGGTAAGTCCACAAGAACATAACTATATTGACATTTAGGACGGAAGTTTACTATGATGGATGGACCCTTCTTAGGTTCTGATAAAAGACGGGACGAACACGGCCTACGGAGTCCAATACGATCGTCACGGTCACGCCCTATATGCATTTGCCAACAAGGAAGTTATCCTATCCGCCGGGACACTGCAGACCCCAAAGATCCTCATGCTGTCCGGAATAGGACCCCGGATTAACTTGGAACACTTCAATGTAAGGGCTAAAGGTCATGGGTTCTGGGGAACTTTTAATAGCTAGTTGACCTCAAAAGTCATCCCTTGAATGATCCAAGTATATAAATACTGGCTTGCTTAAAGGTCTCTATGTGTTTATGGTAGATACCGGTTCGAGTGGACCTTCCAGTGGGTAAGAACTTCCACGACCACATAAGTACCCTTGTGGGCCCCTTCTTCATAAACTCAGACAAGACGTTCTCCTTCGACGATGACGTCACGCACAAATCCTTCGTCCAGTTTTACGCTTCAGGCACAGGGGCCCTGACTACTTCCGGTTTCCAGGCAACTGCCCTCATGACCTCTTCTCTTGCCCAGGCTCGGGGTCAACTGGGGTGGCCCGACATTCAGCTCACCCTCTTTGGAATATCGCCCCATCGACTCTTTGCTTCCGGTATTCTATATCAACGTCAGATGTTTAAAAAGCTACAGTTGGAGACTCAATTTTATAATTGATATTTCCAGACATGGCCCACGCATTTGGACTTAGGGAGGACATCCTTAATCGGTATTACCTGGGAGCACGTGGTAAAAATGGTTTCTTCATCCATGTCAGCGTCAGGTTGGACCTTTAAAAAAAAATTTGTTAATTTGCCAACTCTCCCAGATACTTTACCGTCTCTATAAATATATTGCAGTCGCCCAGAGTCCAGAGGGGAACTTTGTCTCCATTCCGCCGACCCCAACAAACCCCTCTCGATAGATCCCCAGTTCTACTCCGACCCCGAAGGTAAGGACATGCGGGTTCTTCTCCAGGGAATAAACCGAGCCCTCATCATCGCAGAAAACACAACCGTATTTCAAAACTGCGGGACTCGGTTTTACCCCAAGGCTCTCCCGGGATGTGAGGGTCATCACTTCCGCAGTGAGAGTTATTGGGAGTGCTTCGCAAGACACTTTAGTATCACCCTGGATGACCATGTTGGAACAGCTGCAATGGGATATAAAGACTCGCCCTTTGCGGTGGTCGACCCCGAACTTAAGGTCATGGGCGTGACCTCATTGAGGGTTATAGATGCCTCCGTCATGCCAACTATTGTTGGAGCTAACACGCAAGCCGCGACTATCATGATTGCTGAACGGGGAGCAGCGTTTATTTTGGAGAAATGGGGAAGTGACCTTCCGTACGGTCATACAGACGGTCCGGCTGATGCGGTCCTTATTGAGCAGAACGGTGGGGGATCTGGCCTACTTTTACCTCCGAATGGATTCGAGGATATCAATTTTGATCACAGGAATCCCCTCCATCCTCCGCTTCTAAGGGGGGCCAAAGTTAGTGACCCGGATGTCATTCAGATTGTACACCCCGAACCTGTTTTCGGTGACCGGATAAAGGGTCCTGGGAGCTCTGCTTTACCACCAGAGTTGGGAGGTCCTAGACCTTTATTTGGGGATAAGGGCTCTTCTCCTGGTCCTGATTTGAGTACTCAACTCCATCCTCCTGGTTAGTACTTTACATTTACCTTAAGGAACTCATATGCATAATTTTTCTAACTTTCTCATAAAATGTAGGTCAAGCAGAAGGTCATACTCCAAGTATCTACAACGAAGTGTACTCGCCAGAATACTCAACCCCCTTCCCTCCCGACGCTCAACAATTCTTTGCAGCGTCCTCATCTCAAAGTCCCCAAACGCTTGAACAGGAAGATCAAGTTTCCAGAGGACGACAATCCAAAACCCTCCAACAGCCTCCCCCAGAAGTTCTAGAGGTCGAGGTCAAACCCACCGAGTCCTACCTAATCCGAGGGCCTAACGGCGGATCGTTAATAATGCGAAGGAGGAAACGCCCTCCAAACGTGACCGTGCATCCTCGAGGTCATCTAGGCTATGAAGATGTTAACCGGCGGCCTAGACAAAGATACCCGGGTGTCTCGGCCTCCACCCCTTCAACCCCCTCAACAAGTATCGTCCCCTTGCCCAAGAACGTTATCAAGGTCCGAAGGCGCAGACCTCGACTTCCAGAGTCTATGCGACGGAAATTTAAAACTTCAACAACGACAGAAGAATCCTTGGTCCCAGAGGCCTCGTCTTTTTCGCCTATTTATGCAACTTCCACAAAGGGTGGGGTCTATCCCGGTCGAAGGACCACACCCCGAGGGAGGAATAACGTCTCCCAATCTGTCTCTGCCGTTGTCAATCGACTTAGAAATTACATCCCAAGGTCTAAAGATGGGCGGAACACTCTCAGAGGTAAAAGGGGTGGGGCTCCTCTTCCTAAAATCTACCAAGATAAGCCAGCTACGCGGGTAGACAATTTCACAAACGACATGGAGGAGATGATTGTTTTTAGCGATGTTGACCTCAGCCAATCATCAGGGTCAGGTCAAGATAAAGAGGGCAAGGGGAGGAGTAATATTACAGATAGCAATGACATAGAAGGGCATCCTTACATGCTAATGGACATGGACCCCCTTCCGAAGATCATTGCCAGACCCAGTTTTTACGATGGGGGTCAGGTACAAAGGTCAGTGTCAGTGGGGGTGGTTAGCAGTAGTAGTGTTATCGTTAGTCAGAGTGTTAGTAGCAGTATTAACCCAACAAGTAGTGAAGTGATAAAGCCGACTGGTAAAGTCCTAATTACAAAAGGATACACGAAGGTCCGGAGAAGGTCCCGCTAGTCAAAGGGAGGCTCGGGAAGGTGCAGTTCCATGCAGTTTTTATAAACTAGGATTAATCAACTATTAATTATATTGTAAGCTATTTTAATAGGAGAATAAATCAATATTAAAAGTCGAATTTTGCAGCGAAACGTAATTATAATGTTTAATTGCACTTTTTATATTCCAATCTTACTGGAGAGACTTACTGGCAATAATTAACTGGCATGTTATCGGGTATTGTGGGTTGGTGGTGGATCTCATTCCACGGATTCGCCAGTTTGAATAGTGAATCTCGGATTTCTTCTAGGGCCGGTGTGGAATCGGACACAATTTGTTTCCTCTGGATGAGATAATAGCTGCCTTTACTATCCCAGGATTTGGGTACCCGAAAAACCTTCCCGTCATAGGAAAGTCCTTTTGCAAACTGCTGGAACAATATCCGAGGAACACTGATAGAGGATGCATTACCATAACCTTAATTACGACGATATAGCCACTATCTTTGTACGCTCAGCGATCTTCGCTACGACAATCTTCCAAAGATAAAATCATGTATGACTGAACCGGCAGTGATAAGCTGTCGGTATTTGTATTATGTTTTAGGATCCAACCATGTTATTATTTTATAAAGGAGATCATTAAATGATGTACTGAATTGACATATAATTGATAATTGGTCTGACTATACAAAATTATGTTTATGTTGTCTCCTATGGGCCTATAATGCCCGAGTTAAAGGCAAATAAAACCTTCATTCATTCATCATTTATAACAATTGTTGATTAACTTTAAATAAAATGTGCCTATTATTATGAAAGCCCAAAACCCCAAAGGCAATGAGTGTTTCCTCAAAGGTAAAAGTTATTGAAAACACAAGGCCCATATTATTCCCTATGCTAATTTCCCCCTATTAATTAAAGTCCCCTGCATTTGAGTTAAATTGGGAATGCAGGTGAGAAAAATTAGCAAGTCTAATGAAATCCTCCTTTTGGCAATCCTACAGTTCTATCCTTCAATCTTAACGCGTTAAAGTAAATCCTACAATTCCATTCCTCTAGCCACAATATGAATTATTCTTTTTTAACAATAAACCACACTACTCACAGGGTTCCACGGGTTTTTAACGTAAATTTAATTACATGGATTTAATTACGGGGATTTAAAGGGATTATCAGGATCTGGATGTAATGCACTGTGATGCTGTGCTGTAGGTGTGCCAACCATCCCACGAATCCCATAATCACATCAAATCCTTTAATGTAATTGGAGTAACCCCTGACTAACGCAACCCTATCTAGTTTGTGAGTATTTGGTCAGGATTATTTATTAAATGATATGAAATACTGACTCGTCTTCATCCTTTACTTCCTTCCGTCACATCCTCATCCCCTAAAGTACCACTAAGGCTCTATTACACAGATCCTTATCATCATTATCATTATCATTATGACGAATTGGCACGAACCACATGAAAGACGACCCAGCTCGATTTCACCCAACAAAACATGCAAACTTGTTTATTAACCGTATACTTACTTACATAGTTCTACTAACCAATTGCCCAATCCGCCTCAGTATGCTGGCTTGGCTACAACAAATAGTCAAAGGTAAAGTAATAGGAAGATTCTGGCCTAAAGTTGCACTTACTTAGGTAAAGTACTAATTTGTGATTAGAGGATTCACTATTGATCATCTATCAGGGTGGCTTCTTCATCTTCACTCTGTCAAACCTACTATACTAGGTCCTACAAACTTACGTATGAAATGGGCCAAATTATCGACGGAAGGACACTATTTATTAGACAGGAAATCCAACATAAATTTGTAAAATAATACAAAAGAGGAATAATACAGGGCGGCCCATGCATAAAATACAGACTTTTTACTAACTGAGCCACCCTGTATTTTTCTAACTAACGTTTCCTCACTCGTCTTCTTCTTCTTGGGCAATAAACTTTCTAATTTATGATCCGAATGGGAATTATTAGAATTATAGTAAAATAATAAAGAGACAATGGAGAGTTGAGGATCCCATAAAAGTATAGGCCGCCCACACTCGCATTACAAATTGGTCCAACTACCTCTCAAACCCTGCGACCTCTGACCTCCCTGACCTCCTTCTACCCACACACATACACACACAATGTATTATTAGAGGTACGTCTTGGCCCAAAACCTATGTAACTTTGGGTTATTAAACTATCTGATGCTTTTATTGATTAAAATTGGAGTAGGAAGGGCTGAGTTGCATGCTTGGCCTTATTTTATCGGATATTTTATAACTCGAAACAATCCACAGGCGGTTCTCTCTTTAATCAGTTTCATCCACCGATTATATTTCAATTAAATCATGCAAATTAAATCACCCATCCCCCACTTTATACTCTTTTACTTTTACTATTTTAATTAGATTTCGACAGAATTATTACTAGATTTGTCGGCAAAATGATTGATTGATGATTAAAGATCAGAGGAGTTACTTCAGGGCAATATAATAGATCCTAACAATCTAAAAATTTAATTCCATAAATGAGAACAATGAGTAGTAAAAATATTGAAACCTCATACACTTCCTCAATTTTTAACCAATTTTAAAAAGTAAAAACAATGCAGATTATAACAAAGCTCTGTGCAGCCTTTTTTGTACTGTCTTGGCTAAAAATGACCCCAAAACCTCCAATAATAACACGGCCTGCTATACTTCCAAGTTTATAAAAAAGCACAGGTTGGAAATACTTTTGAAAGATGGATTCAACCCTGGAATTTTATGTTAAATCATCTCACTAATAAATAACACGATACAGCATGATATTTAGATCTTTGGTAGAGATGTCTGTACTTTTTTTGGCAGTAGGAAATTCATCCTTTTTGTGTCTATTTCTTCCTTTTTTCTGTCTAGTAAACTTGTAAAGTTATGATATATTATAATTTATAATGCCAATATTCTGATCCACCCTCACCCAGCCAAGCCTGTTTTTTCTGTGTGTTGTCTACGTTCCTCTCATCTCAACATCTTCATCATTGATTCGCTGATTAAAGGAATAATAATGGAAAGAAAAGGGTCAAGAGGTAAAGTTATATAACAGGAAGTTGGTAAAAAATGCGAGTTAGTTGAAATTACAAGAGGCATGAATCCACACACGCGATAGCAGCTATCATACTCTAGCTTCCTCCATTCTTCTTCTCTGCAGTTTGTAACAATTTTAAAGTGTGACAAAAGAGAGTTGGAAATATTAAATAATGGTAAAACGCCGGTGACTCCCACAGCCACACCCCCTTCATAATACCCGGATTACCAGATAAACCATAAAGACTTGCTAAAAGACGAGTTAGAATGAAGGTGATAGTGTTCCAGTTTGTGGTCCTGTTGGTTTTGGGGGGAGGAAACTGCCGGAAGTTGGGGGAAAGTTATTCTCAGTCCAAACTATATGTCACGATGGAACAGCCGCAGGTAGAAATTGTTGAGGAAGACCCGCAGAAAAACCTCGGGGGACTTGAGGGGGAGGAGGCCATTCCTTACAGCTCCTCGGAGACCTCTCCCTACAGCTCCTCGGAGACCTCTCCCTACAGCTCATCGGAGACCTCTCCCTACAGCCCATCTGAGACCTCTCCTGACAGCTCATCAGAAACCTCCCCCTACAGCTCCTCGGAGACCTCTCCCTACAGCTCATCGGAGACCATTCCCTACAGCCCATCGGAGACTTCTCCGTACAGCTCTTCGGAGACCTCTCCGGACAGCTCTGAGACATTTCCCCACAGCTCAGAGACACATCTTTCAAGGAAGAATGTTATGTTTGGAGATAAGATCCGAACTTCAAAAGAGGAAGGGGAAGAGGCACTTCAGAAACATAAAAACTCAACAAAACTCTTCCAAAAAGTGTACAAAGAGGCTCCTTACAGGGTGACCTCGACGACAACCTCTAGATCTGTGTCTACATCTAGGACCACACCCACAAAGGTATCCGTCCGGCGGGTTCCACCCCCAAAAACTACGGTGAAGTATCCCGTACCCGAAGTAACCACCCCCAAAGCCGAAACCACCACCTACCAAACTTCCTCTACTTCAAGCAGGAAGACGGTGAAACCAGTCCGAGTGATCACAAGGACAACCCAGAGGCCGACCCCTTCGGTTAAACCTATCCACTACATCCTTACAGTCATTGGGGATGAGCAGAGAACAACTTACAAGCCTACAGAGGGGCCAACCACACCCACAGAACTCTCTACTTCAGCTCCAAGTGAAACGACAACAACAACCCCGGAAGGAAGTACTCCAAGTTCAGAACCCTTAAAGACGGCCGAGACCGTAGAACCTTCTGAACCTGAAGGTCCAAAAGCTGATTCCGAACCTCCCAAGGAACCAGAAAGCGCCGCAATCACTGACGAAGAGCTAATTGCAAAAACAGAAGATATAATAGAGGAACCCTCGACAACAACCCCGGGACCCTATGACCACCTCCAAGTAGTAAAGATCCCCCCGTCAGCCATCTCGGACTTCTTCAGTCCCCCACGTCCCGCTTTTGTCAAAAGCATCGGGCACTACGTCCCCCCAAACGGGCATTACAAACCTGTCAACTTCATCCAGGAGCCTGCAGATTACAGTCTCAATTACCCGCACATCCCTAACTCAAACTATTTCAACAACTTTATCCAATCCGAGCAGCCCCTCCCCTTCAGCCTTCAGACCATCCGGGACAATCCACACCCCCAGATATTCAATTCCGGCCAGATAATAAAAAGCGCAGCTGAAGAGGACTTTTCCCCAACCGATTCGAATCAAAATCGAGGACTTCGCCCTCCAGAAAACATCCCAGGAGGATTTCTTGTTCAAAATTTTGGACAGGAGGATTCCAACCTATTTCAAACAATTCCCCTAATATCCTCCCAATCCTCCAGCCGCACCCAAAAAATAAACCACGAAGCCACCCCCTTTTTCACAAAATCAGCCAATTCAGCCGCAAATTCTTTGCCGATCGACAACTCCAAGAATGTATTCTACTACACGCAAGTATCCCCCGGGGATCAAACTCCCAACTCACTTATCCAAAACTCAAACGGTCCAGTATCGGACAACCTTATCGAGAAAGGTTCGATAAGAAGAGCACGGGACAAGATAAGCCCCATTCCTGCCACAAGTTTTTATCTGGAGACGACAGCAGACCGACTACTACCCGTACCCGGATCCGTTATTGGAAAACCTATCCCTCAACTTGTTGACGTTCATTATAACTAGGATTACTAATCATTAGGAATGCCCCACAGAAATAGTCACCCGGAATTATTCCCCGAATTCGGGGAATAGGGTAACTATCTTGTTCATTAATTCCAAACTGGAATCCAGTATTCACTTTCTAAGTCCTTTAACTGCAGGATTTCCAGAATTTGACTAAAAAAACGCTAGTCTTATTTACTTTAAGGTCTCCGTACTTTTTTCCTCGTGCGGATAACCCTTAAGGAAATCTTTAAAATCCGCAGGGGACCTCCTTTATTTTTAAATAAACGATAAAGATATTAATCTCGTTACTACATGACTGCATGTTTTAGTTAATTCTACCTTATAGTATCCCAATTAGTTCTAGTTAGTTAAATAGTATCCGTGTGTAAGTAAATAGGTGGAAATGTAATGTACACACGAACCAACTTATACCCTCTGCTCACTCAACCATACTTTGCATACATTCATTTACAACTTTTGAGATGAAAGGACTACCAGACCAGACCAACGCCAAATATCAGCCAAGTATCATTCCTTAACTATAAACTGTACATAATAATATTGTTAAATGGCTATTTTAATAAAGGACTTCTTTTCAAATCAGTTTGTCTATTTTATTGGCTTCTTTCAATAGGAAAAACATTATTCCAACCTTTCAGCAACAATTTTAAACGATTCGGAAATTAGTAATTAAAAATGTAATCAAGAGTAAAGAAAGATATTGGATCCTTTCCAAAAAAAAACCCCTTTACTACTAAATGTGCGTATTGTTGTCGGGAATACTGTCTCCTACTAATACCGTACGATTTTTAATAAAACCCCTCGTTCTATCATCCCAGGTTAACTATTGAATACCGTAGCCCTTTTGAATAGTAGCCCCTTTAATAACCATTAATACCCCCATCCAACTGTATGCTAGACCCTTAAAAACTTTAATAAATAATCCTTACAAGCCCCTGTAGAGTAATTAATATCCACTAATAGACTTATAAATGGGATATTTATTTCATGCTCTGATGAGTTAATGATTTAATCAGATTCCTCGATAAACAACCCCAAGATTTCTTTTACATTTGTTGGATAGAGAGACAAGCGTAATGTAGCGGACATGCGGAAAGCCCCTTATTAATCTACTATGGCTATAAACAATTATAAAAAGGATTTTGATTAATGCAGCCCCAATAATTAGCCTTTTAAGCTCTGATTTATTTGAGATTAGAAATGTATAATTAATTGTTGTGGAAGGAAGGATAAGCGGATGAGTGATTATTAATTTAATGCTAATAATATTAAAGAAATAGGAAGTAAAATCGTAAAATGCGGAACAACCAACATTAATTCCAAAAGCTCATTTACTATTGGGAATTTTGAGAGAAGGAACCCTTCCAACTTGAGCAATCACCCTTCAGAAAAAAAGTGTCACAACTCGGTGATAATGTCACATAAAATTAGAGTAATTTACTTAAGAAGGATGCAAATCCTAGATTAAAAACCCGAAATAATTAAAGTAGGAGGAGGAATATTTAGAAATGGCGATTCTACCAAGTTTAAGAAATCTACGGACAGTTCTGCAAAGTGTTATATTTGTCCCTATTTCATACGCATTGTTTTTTAACATGATCCCAGTATTTTTATCCGTTTGGGACAATGCGATCCGGATTCAGGACAGGTTCGAGGACAACTTCCGGGGACGTCAGAACACATACGACTTTATTATCGGTGAGTGACCATAAGAATTAGGGTTTAACCCGGGTAGACTAAGCTTATTTTATGAAATATTGTCAAAAGTTGGGGGAGGAACGGCAGGAGCTGTGGTTGCCAACCGATTGTCCGAATTTCACTCAGTCTTGCTTCTTGAAGCTGGTAAGAATAAGGACACCTTATTTTAGAAGGTTTTAAAGGTTTTTAAGATGGTATAAAGTTTGGTTTGTGGCATAAAGGTGGACAAGAGAACCCGTTGCAGTTGATCCCGGCTTTGGCCACCAACTTTCTCAACCAGCCACAAACTGACTGGAGCTACAAGACTGTGCCTCAACGGAGGGCTTGTCTCAACTCCGTTAACCAGGTAACCTTATCAATCATACCTTCGGGTAGTTTACCCCGGGTAGAGCACGCCCATCCGGTCTTAGACCCCCGGATAAAATCTGTAACCCTGTTTTATCCTGCAACTAACGCCGGATGAAAAAACTCTGGCCGGGTATCTATCGGGATATCCTCCGGATATGTTCTACTATTTGTTTAAACAGTGAAAAAGTGGCTAAAGATAGGATAAATTATTTAGCAATCTAGCTGGTCGGCTGGAAGAACGTTGGGAGGTTCGAGCAGTCTGAGTTTGATGGCCTTCCAGCGCGGTCACCCCGTTGATTTTGACAATTGGGCGTTGATCTCGGGAGAGCGGAGCTGGAGCTACGCCCAGGTACTCCCCTTCTTCAGAAGGATAGAGGAGTTCATAGGATCTACCACTGACAGTTTGTACCTTTAATTAGTAGATTATTTATTAATTAATTAAGAGAGGGGGTGGTTAAGGCTTTGTTTTTATAAATAAATAAAGACGAGGCTCGAGGAGGGAACGGGGAACTTAGGATCCGGCAACCGAACTTTGTAGGTTTGGGACAAGATTGGACGGCTGGAGGGTTGGAAATGGGCTACACGAACATTGATTTTAATGGGATGTATTCTCAAGGTAGGTTGTACCAACCGCACCCCCTTTTATTTTACGTAATAATCTTACCGGGATATTATTCCTTCGTAGGGTTCGGAGTTCTCCAGTATCCCCTTCGAAGGGGCATGAGGCAGTCTACAGCTTCCGCTTTCCTCAAGCCCATCCGATTAGGACCCAGGCTTAGGGTTCTTAGACAAGCTATGGCTAATCGGGTAATAATAATTAGTTTGAACTTAAATGATATTGTGTGGGACCTTATAAATTCGGTCTTCTGTGGGACCTATTGCATGCGGTCTTGTGTGGGACCTTATGCATGTGGTTTTTTGTTGGACCTTTTGCTTGCGGTTTTGTGTGGGAGGGACCTTATGCATGTGGTGTTCTTTGGAACCTACTGCATGTGGTATTCTGTGGGACCTTATGCATGCGGTGTTCTTTGGGACCTACTGCATGCGGTATTCTGCGGGACCTTATGCATGCGGTGTTCTTTGGGACCTACTGCATGCGGTATTCTGTGAGACCTTATGCATGCATGTGGTGTTCTTTGGGACTTTATTCATGAGGTCTTTGTGGGACCTTGATCTTGTGGTCTTTTATGGGACCTTAAACGGTCTTCTGTGGAGCTGCAGTCAGTATTTTTTATTCCAACATTTAATGATTTTAGATTTTATTCCGGGATATGACGAACATGGCTTATGGCGTGGAGTTTACAAGATTTGGTCGAACCGAGCTGGCCATCGCATCGAGAGAGGTCATCCTTTCAGCAGGGACTTTAGGGTCGGCCAAACTACTCATGCTGTCCGGAATTGGACCACGACAGCACTTGACAGATATGGGGGTATGTAGCCTAGTATATATGTATTTTGACCTGACATTGACCTCAATTTCGCCTCTAGATCCCGGTTCGAGCAGACTTGCCCGTTGGTCAGAACCTTATGGACCACTTGGGCGTCCAACTGGGACCTTTTTACATGAACAGTGCAAAGTCGTACCTCCAGGACCGAGAGGTAACCCCCGAGAACATTGTCCGATGGGCTGTAAAGGGTCAAGGGCCCATGACCTCTACAGGCATCCAGGCCGCAGCGGCCTTCTCCTCTACATTGGCTCAAGGCAGGGGTGAGACGAATTGGCCTGACCTCCTGCTTATCTTACAAGGTCAAGGGATCCACCAGCAATATGCCCGGGACTTTTCCCGTGCCTACGGGATCCAGGAGGATGAAATGGCCACCTATTACCAGGAGGTCAGTGGCAGGGACGCTTTCCATATCCGGGTTATCGGGGCTAGACCCACTTCTACTGGGTCTGTACTGCTGAGCAGTGCCAACCCTGGCGACCCACTTGTAATTAACCCCAGGTAGGTCATGAACATTCAAGGTCAAAAGGTCAGTAGATAATATCAATGACTTGTAGGTATCTGGAAGACGCTGGGGACGGTGACCTTCGTGTCCTCCTAGAGGGCGTGGAAATGGCACTCCGACTTGTGGAAAATACAACAGCGTTTCGAAACTTGGGGGCCGAGTTCACCTCAAGACCGTTACCCGGGTGTGGAACGGAGTTTCGGAGCGAGTCCTACTGGTCCTGTTATATCCAACGGTTCAGCCTGTCTCAGTACAATCCTGTGGGGACGGTGGCCCTTGGAGCTGTTTTGGATGCGAATCTTAAGGTTCGATCTACAAGGGGTCTCCGGGTTATTGATGCCTCGGTCATGCCTACTATTGTCTCAGTCGGAACCCTGGCATCTACCCTTATGATTGCTGAGAAAGGGTCGGATGCGATTCTTGAGGAGTTTCGGTCCACAGTTCCCAACCGAAACATATTGGACACTGTTTTCGGGAGGAATGGAATAATTGCTAAGAATCCCATTCAAAGATTCTTGTCAAGTGAATTCGATAAGGTTTGCCTACTTTCTTAACCACAAATTAATTAGGATTTGCCATGCCCTTGCGCCCTTGGGCATATTGGCCAGATCATTTAAGGTGCCCTATACTTAACGATTGGGCAAGAGGCAGAGCCCTAGGAATATGTCCAGGTTATCGATACATTTTGAGGGGGCGCTTGCATGGCGCTTCGTCCTACTTCTTATACTGTTAACGCTCTTGCGCCTACACAGGGTAACCTGGTCAGATAATTTAACGCGCCCTATGCTTAACTATTTGGCAAGAGGCCGCGCCGGGCATTTCTCCAGGTCATTTAGCGGGGTATATTTTGAGAGGGCGCTAGCAGGGCGCTTACCTACTTGATACACGGTTTTAAAATCCTTATAATGTCTTGCCTATTTTTCAGCTAAATCCCCTTCCAGCCCTGTTCCGCAACCCGACAAATTCCTCAGATTTCAACCCCTTCAACCAACTATTCAGCATCTTCGGACTCGGGGGCAACCAAAACTCAAGTGTAAATCCAAACCTAAGAAGTCTCCTCAATTTATCCCAAACCTTACAACCATTTGCTTCCCTTTTGATGAAACTTTTTGGAGCCCTAATTCCCCCCAGACCCACTCCTCCCCCCGCAACATTGAACAGGGCCGTTGGAGGGGGCTCGTTGACCTCCCTCTTTCAGTCTCTCTTTCCTCCACCTCGACCCCGTGGAAACCTTACTGCAGTTGCACAGCGAAACATAACCCCCCTTCTAGGGTCAAATCTAATCGTTGGAAACAATCGGAACCCAAAACTAGATCTCCTCAGTCTCCTCATACCCTCACTAACCTCCACAACCACACCCCCTCCTCCTCCTCCTCCTCCTTCCAGCGCCGTTTCCAACCCCACCCCCTCCCTAATAAACCTTCTAAGCCTCCTAGGAAATAATACGGGTGGGAGGAGGCCCGGTCTTTTACAATTGTTGGGCGGTGGGGGTAGCAGAACCAGTTTCCCCATTTTGACAAATATTCTGATGGGAAACTTATCAGATCCGGAGCAAGCTAGTCAGGATTTACTCTCTAAATTATTTCCAACCTTGCCCAACTACATGGGCTCGAGGGATGGGGCAGTTGGAGTTCCTACGGAGGAACCTCCCACTACCGCACCCACAGCCACACCCACAGCCAGACCTTTAGAAGTGCCAGAAGTTGTCCCGGTCATAATCGAGACTTCGACAAGTCCGAATGAAACGAGCGACGGAAGCTCTACAACAGATAGCTTAACACCGACGGTTTCGAATTCCGATGATAGTTCCACGGAGGAAGCATCCCTGAATGAAATAGACAGCGGAGTAACTGCGGGTGATGATAATAATACCGCAGCTGTCAATACCACAGCTGTCAATGCCACTGTAGACGGTAACTCTACCGAAGAGGTCACAACCATTGGTTCCGCTTCAACGGAACTTCGCCTAGACTCTGAGAATATGATTTTGGACACTGCGGCTAGAATCCAATCCGCTTTAAACAACACTGCAGCCACTTTCATGGCGCTCCTCCAGCCCCCGACCCCCCTTGACCTTAGTAATAGTACCAATAATGATGTAGAGGTTGAAAGATAAGCGATGGAGTATCAATATTTAGTCTAGCAAATATCTCTAGAATACTATGTCTCGACAACAGGTCCGTAGATGTTCCTACACGGACCTCATAGATAGATAAGCATACTCATTCCCTTACTAGAGTTGATCATTATTACGCGTGGCTAATAATATATTTTTAATAGTTAATCTAGTCAATTAATTATTTTGTTCTCGCTGTTAATTGATTAACTTGGATAAAGGATACAAAAAAGGTGTGGAAATAAAGGCTGAATTTACTGCAATTGTTCATATGAGCTTTTAGTCAAAGGTTGTATATATTTCGTTGGGATTTGATTGGATTTTAACGGAATTTAGATTAGGTGGACCTTCTTGAGTGAGTTAATCATATCCACAGATATTATCCTGTTAGTTTTAAATAAATTTTGGGGTTTTTTAAATGAAGTGTTTGTTGTAAGAATAAAAGACAAATATAGAGGCTGATGTGTGGTTTAAAATATGAATTGGTATGAAATTATTTAAAGGAGAGTGAGGATTGACCTCAATGATAGAATGTAATTCCATATTAATTTTTATGAAACTTCAGATCTAGTTTGTATCGTTCTTTGCTTCTTCAACGTGGGGGCGATGGACCCCACACTCATTCCTTCCTTTAAAATGAAACATATTTCAGGCTATTTAAATACCCGGTGTGGTTTTTTGACCCCCACGGGTCATTTCGATCGGTATCAACTTTCACACTGCCTCTGGTTACCACCTGGGGCACAAATTTTCAGCCCCATCGGCCAGGTAGGTTCTGAGATGTTGCGAGCACAGAGAGACAGACCGACACGACCACCTGTATAGCCCTTGAATGGGCTAAAAACTGTAATTTGGAGAGCATGTTCAGCCTCACTCGATAAGTCTTGTTAAGCCATTGTTCTCCAACAACTGCAGACAGACACCCTGTAAAATAGTACAACATTAACGAACAGTCAACTAATGATGAGCTTTTTACTTCCCTCGACAATAGGCCGCCCGCGTTAATTAATTCGCATCGTATACATTAATAGATTATTCTCTGTAGAAGGGGACAACTCATCCTTTTAATACCTTTCCAGTTTGTTTATTATTTTGTGAATTTTTTCCAAAACAAGCCGGCTGAGGTTCCTAGTCATTAACCTCTAAGTTATAATCTAATTAATAGAATGTTCAAAAACAGGATAAACCAGTTGAAGGAAACATAATAATCCTCACAAACTCACTTAATGACCAGCCTCCGACCTGATAAACAGAATAATAAAGATATTTTCCATACGATAAATTATACAATCTAATTATAAGGATGGTCAAAAACAGGATAAAGTAATTGAAATATAATTAAACTCACCTAATGACACCTTTCCCATCGTCTAGAAAGATGGATGTGAATAACATTAGGAATTCCAGTGATTAAACAAGATAAGGTTGGTATAAATAGTTGAAGATAGGATGGGCATAATCCACATCACTTGACAAGCAGTAAACCTTTACCCACATCTCGGATTCCAATATGAGAGCTATTGTGGTATGGGCTTAGAAATTAAAAAAATATTACTTATCGGGGTACCAGTGGGTACAAATAGCATTAAAGGATAGGACGGGGTGAGGCTAGACAGGCCTGGGTAACACGGAAAGGATCGGGGATTGAGTACATAAGAAATCTAGGGGGTATAGTCTCCCTTGTACCCCCTTGGTTCTTGGTTATGCCTATGAGATATTATAAAAAGTGTATTAAGTTTCTAATAATTAAAACTGTATTACAGTTCGTGTCTTTCTTGATCGTGATTTTGGGAGTAGCCCGTGCGACATCTGAGGATAAATCTGCGGATGAAGCTCGAGATGCCCGGGCGGCATACAACTCAAGACGACAAAATAAACCCGAGTCCAACTCCCAACGGATTGACCCTGAAGAGTATCTAACTCAGGAAACGAACCCCCACGTCCCAAAGGGGCATAAATGCAAACACAGCAAAGGTGTTGTAGAATATTGTGAACCAATAAACCCAGTAAGAATCCCAGCAGCTTCTAGAGCTTAAAAGGGATAAATGATGAAAGGATTCAAGGAAACGGACAAACAACGGAAACCACCTTCCTAATAATTCCTCTTTGTTACAATTATTAGTCTTTTTATTTCAATTATCCCCTTTTTATTTCCAACCAATAAACTGTTTTTGTGCTGAAATTGTCTATAAAAATGAACACATTGTGTGGACAATTCACATTTTCATTTGGATTTTTGCGTCATAAGCACACGGTACTATTTCCCCATTGTTGGTCCACACAGGGTTTAATGCAGAGTACTCCTATCCTGTCCAAATTAATTAAATGGATATTGCTTTCAAACTGGACATGGCTTAAAATCTCGGAATACAACCAACAATCCCGTTTCCTGACCAAAGTTGTCCGACACGAATTAAATCTTTTTCTTCCAATTCGAAACAAAAGCGAGGCAGGTCAAGAAAAATGGGACTTTTTTGGGACGGTCTGAAAAACGGGACGGTCCCGTTAAAAACAGGACGTTTGGTCACCGTCATTTGATGATTTCGGGTAGAACCCTTGGGGTCGAACTTAACGATTTTGAATGGGTCTATAAAATGTAGAGATGAATAAAAGGGTTAGGTTAGGTTCGAATCGAGTTTTAAAAATTATAGGGACTAAGGAGTCTGCTCTAGATAAATATAGAATAGAATAATACAGCAGTAGAATTAAATATTCTTACCTCCTCTTTTACTCAGTGATTAATCCATTTTTGAACGGGATTAAGGATTACGAATTAATTTTTTGAAAACGTGGATTACGGGATTGAATTCAATCGGAATTAAAATTTGGATGGATTAGGGATTAGTTAATCGGGATTGGTTTTCGTGATTAGAGATTTTTTTTTTAAAGTATCCAACCAAACGAAATTGCATTTGTTTCTATCACTTTTCGGAGAGATTACGCAACGTCAAGATGTATTTAGTGTAATTCTGAAGCTATTTGCATGTTTAACTAAATCATTTAACTTACCAAAACGATTAATTACCTTGCACACTTTCCCTATTTGAATAGTGAAGCTGATCTCTGTGTGTTTCATGCCAGCCTTGTCCTTGTTTAATAGTTTTAGAATCCGCAATAAAAGTTGTAGACTAGACATGTTCACATTCAATTACTCTAAAGGTTAGCTTCCTACAAACAAGGGAAGGGGCAGGCTTGAAGTATTAACAATTATCTATACCTGTTTTGGCACAACCATCCAACTCCAACAACATCACCATTAAAAATGTCAAAATGAAAGGTGAGCGGAAAGGTCACCAAAAAACTGATTAACTAAATTCACGCACCTCTCTTTCATTTACTTTTCCCTATTTCTTCCATCTCATCTCCAATGTTTCTTGGTAGCTCTTTCCATTTAATTAATCTTATCAGTTAGTCAGAGCGGAGGGACTTGATTTAATTAATGTTGCTTATCTTGATCCGTTATCTAAACTCCAGTTGAAATTCAAGTTTCTCTATTCTTTCATACAAAGCAATTTCGAATGAATAGCAGTAATTAAATTAATTCATGAGCTAACATCCGTTAGAATCCGACTAGTAAGTAATTCAAGCAATCGCTATATCCTTTCTGCGGTATAGTAAAATATTTATTAACGCATTCATCAAATGTCTGACTCAACGTGTGAGAAAGCTTTTTCATGCCGCAATAAAAAGTAAATCGAGTAGGTATTCAAATAGACGTCAATGGCAATTATTTATTCTAAGAACTAATCCGTAATAAACAGAGTAATGTAGTGTTCCCATCTACGTGGACAGTTTTATTAATTGACATTAGGACAATAATTAATAATTTAAAAAGTCAACAATCAAGAACTTTGGACAAAGCCTTCCCCTCCAAACTTTTTTTTGGCAGTGACGAGGGACAAGTTTCCCTTTTTGTCCCTACCTTTTAAGGAATGACTAACTATGCGGGGGGGATGGGACTGGGGACGTAGTCTTGGCCTTTGTTAGTGTCACTTGTCATCAATGTCCACTCATCCTCACAACTTTCAACAACAGGTAGGACAAACCTGCTCATCATTTGTTATCAAACTCAACAGGTTTACCTTCATGCATGTGACAAAATAGTTACTCTGCTCTGCATAAACAGCTCTGAGACATTTCAATCTCGTAGAATTACTGCCAGCAGGGCTACTAGGTAATTTCTTTTAGGGTCTATTTCTATATAAAAATAACTACTACAGTATTTGGTAATTATTTATAGGAAATTAATGTAATAAGGCGCATCATTCGCATCCGAATCGATAGTAAATGCCTGCAAGAAGCTCGATACCTTTTCCTACACATTTAGTAATAGAGGAACATTATTACATCCTCGCTGCAAAGGAAAAACGTCTAATAATTTGATCTGTAGTATTTTAATGTAAAAAGAAAGCTTTTGTGGGAAAAAAGTGCATAATATTTCCACATTTTGCAGTAAAGTGCTAGCTCTTGTGAGAGACTTTTATTTAACATGAAAAAGTAGAGGAATAAAGTTATTTTTTCTCGTCTTCAATTTGCCAATGTTTTGTTGTTTTTAATAATATTAAATATACTTTGTGTGGGTTTGTTGGTTGGGTGTTGGGTTCGTGACTTGTATCTATCTTGTGCAGATAAAAACAACAGACAAGTCTAAATGCTTCTTCGTAATCAGAATCAACAGAACTTGAACCCAACAACGTAATGTTTCGTGTGGAGTGGAACTTTCATAAAACAAGTTTTCCACTTTGTAAAAACATTAATGACTTTAACACGCAGAAACTATAATTAGTCTTTGACAAGTGAGAGGGCCTTCTTATTGTTATTTAATCTTATCCATCATTTGTAATCTTATCCTAAGAGTAATTTGTAAAAAGATAATGATAAGCTATCTTGCTACAGATAACAACTGGTATTCCTTTATAAAAAAATGCATAGGCCCAACTACAAGAGGGTACCAATAACATTTAAGGATACAAAGGGGTCTGAGCGGAGTCTGCTTAACATGTAAAGGATAGGGCGTATCGGGAATCCTAGGGGGTACATTGTAAAACGAGGGGGTAAAAATGTACCCTCGTACTCCTAGTAGTCTGTCCAAGTAGTATAATATTTGTGTGTAATTAAACAGTAAAAACATGCAATACTTGTTATGTAAAAAACAACAGAGTAATTAAAATCTTGTATCCTTTACAAAGAAAGAGTTGTGGGACAGGGGAACTTTAGTGGCTGTTGTTTTACTTTAGTTTTGACATTTTATTTGGCAATTAAATCATAAAACAACCCTTTCTATTTAATCCTCTTTTTATAATTACCGTTTATAGGAAACTCGTGTATTCCTCTATTTATTTATTACCATGTTGGAAAAGTTATCTCTCTCTCTCCTCCAATATTCTTATTCAGTTTTTTATGAATGATCTCTACTAAAACAGAAACAATAGAAGGGAGCTTTGAGATACAATCCCCTTTTAAATGCATTTCACTCAAGGATCACTCGATCCAACCTTTTCTAAATCTATCAACTTTCATGCTAAACTTTGTACAGTTTATCACGAGTTTCTGCTCTTTTTTTTATAAAATAAAATAAGACTATCTTTTTACGAATTCTGGCGTAGTTTATTTTTATAAAAAATTGTTTAACTTTTTCATCTTTTGTCATAAAGCTGAGTTTTTGTTACTTTCCATTCTTTAAGATTAGAATATATGGTAATTCCTACAAGGAAAATGATGACGAGATCAATAAATTGAATAGAAACTCTAAAAACCACAATAAATGAACAAATTATCTACTTATTAATCTCTACCCATATCACTCACTCTCGGCTACCTTTCTACACTTTTTTTGAACAACCGCATCTCTATCTCCTTTAGTCAATCTCACTTCAGATTTCAATATCAATCTATAAAGGCATTTATTAGGTACGTACGTGGGATATCCCGTTATTTTCAAGAGACGTCTTCTTACCCTTTCTTTTGGCATTTTCTACTTATAAAAATTAGTCATAAATTTGTGGTTATCGATCGTTCGTATCAAGGAGGGGGGATTTCCAATACTTGACATTCTACCTACTAAACTTGAGAAAAGTTCATTCTATGTAGGATTACTATTACATCTTCATTATTTCAGAGAAAAAACGGCTTTTAGAGATGAAGGTAGAAGGTGTGCCGACTGCATGGGGAGGATTAGCTTACTCAATTTATATAAATCTTTACTTTTACTTCACTGTCTATCCGCCCCACCCATGCAATTGTTGCAGATACATTGTTCACATTCTGCACCAACTAACCTAGAGTAGTAGTTGTTGCAGTAGTAGTAGTAGTAGTAGTAGTAGTTGTAGTAGTAGTAGTAGAAGTAGTAATAGTAGTAGTAGTAGTAGTAGTAGTAATAGCTCTCTATGTGAATGAAGTGGGGAGTTAATTAGGAATAACCGGCCGGTTACCTTGCCACAATCAGCTAAAAGTGATGATAAAAAGTCGCAAGGACTGGGTGATGTGGTGGTGCCTACTCTGATGCAAAGTTAGAGAGAGGTAGAGTTGCAAAAAGTGAATCCACTTTCCATTAAAGGAAGAGTCACTTTTTATTAATACTTCCTTCCTTCCTTACTGTATCTTGGTAGTTAAGATTAGAGGAAGGGGGGATGAGGTAAGAGAGGGATCACGGGGGGCAAACACCTCCTTACGTCAACAATATTTATAATGATATCCACCCCACCATGCTCGTCATCCTATGACATAAATGCTTATGCCTATGAATTGACCTTATCTGAATGATTTAACTAGAGAGATTAGCAAGAGAAATGCACCAAAGGTAATCCACCTAAAGAGTTGGTGGACGGAAGCTGGCATTTAGAATTACTCAGGCGGCCACCAACAACCC
>JAQFZX010001845.1:0-24631 GCA_034682405.1 Hydroisotoma schaefferi | reverse complement strand
TATTCTTGAAATACCATGGTAACAAAACTAGGTCTAAAAGTTTGTTTGGATACATGTTTACCGACCACCCTGTATATGTATTCTTCTAGTAATCTAACAAAAATATTATTACCTTAGTATCGTCCTTGATCTCATGTTGCTAGCTTTTCGTTTATAAGTTCTTCTGTTATATTATAATTCCAAGTTTTAGACCTGTTCAATGCGATGGTTTCTTTTGAGTAGTAGCATTAAAAAAACATTCTATGTAAAAAATGTAATCCCATCCAATCCTAAAGTCTCCATTCCATTCCATCCATGATCCACCGCTGCATATCCATGTATGTAGCTGACCTTCCCAGGATCAAATCATAACATCCTTTCATGACGGCCTGTCATGTCTTTTAATCGCAAATGGGATTGGAAACCGAGCAAAGCAACAGCCCAAAGGGTGTTAAAATAGAATAAAGTAGTAAAAATAGTAAAAAGGACAATATAATATTAATCATGCAGCTACAAATGTCTAGTAATATATACATCTGCTGCGGCTGCTACAATTGCTAAAAAGCTGAGAGGGTATTAAAAACGCATTTAATTATTCACGGTATTTAGCCATTGTAGTAATTATTATTGTAATTAAAGTTTATAATCCAGGAATAAGTTTAGTAGCAAGCAGTTAGTTAGTAAACGTTAACTGGGTAAGATAGTTGGTGCTTATTAGCATGGAGTAAAGTAGGGTTGTGTCGTGTATAACTCCAATCTCCAATTGATTAATGTATTATGCTGCTGATTGTGAAGTGTATTGATGGGATTTTTATTAATGCTATAAACGAAGCATATTTCATTTAATAATATTATTAATGTAATGCCAAATGTCATAGGACAGAGTGGGAGCAAGTTATTCGTAGTAGTTTAGTGGCTAAGTTATCGCGCATACTTCACCATCCTACCCGTACCGGCTATCATTTTACATTTTGATGTTTCCACAACCGTATTTATATTTTATCACTAATTGTTAGTGAACATAGCATGATTTACCTTACCTGAAACTGCAGATACAGTATACAGGCGACGGTAGGCGTAGATTGGAAATCTTTAATCATAAAGCGCATTGGAGTACTTTTAAAACTTCACATTGCATCCTGTACCGGAAAAAAGTTTAAGGATAAGAACTTAGAGAGAAATGAATAGACTTTTGTAAGGTTTTCGAAGAAAATAGTTAAGGTTTTTATAAAGCGTTGAATTCGAAACGAAGAGGTCATAATGGAAGGGAAGTCCATGTCATCATCGAAGGAGTTAAGGGAATCTGACACCAAGAAATCCAACGGATTGGCCAAGTTTGGTTTGGGATTAAACTGTGCGTCTTCGGAGTCTGTTACGACGATCGAAGAAGGGGTAGCCTTTCCTTGCGAGGACAAAGATCTCATCCGGAATGGAGATGGAGCGTTGCATTGGAACTCGGTAAGATTTATAGAGTAATATTTTGAGTTGAACTTTTTAGAAAGTTATGCCGGTAATAGAAATGGAACATCGCAAAAATAAAGTTACCGGAACGCTCCAAAACTTTAGTACGGTTCTTTAAAATCTGAGAAGGAAATTTCCAGAACGGTCTAAAAACTGCTTTCTGACAGTAATACCTATTAATTAATATTCCAAACCCATTAAAATATGCATTTGCGTTACTTTCAGAAGTCCTCTGTAAAATTCACCAAGTCAAAAATGCAATCTCCCCTTAAATCTGGAGATCAGAGTAATGGAAATGGATTTTCAAGCATGTTTTCCTCCCCAACGACCGATGGAAATGATAACGGACTGATAATGCTGACCCCGAATAACTGCAACAGCAATGGAAACGTCTTTAATGGTCGTAGTACCTGCAGAGATGTTTTAGAACGCGAAGATAATTCTAGCAAAAACGTCAACGAAGAGGATCATAAAAGTCGTAATTATTACGATGGAAAAATTCCAACTAGTCAAAGTCAAGGTAAAGGGAACGAGGATAAGGATGCTCAAGGAATGATCACGTCAACTCCGGAAATTAAAGTCACAAATAACAATAACGCTAACACTACTGCTACTGCAGCAATGGTTCAAAAGCCTTGGGACAGGATTCTACAGTGTTTTAATGTTTTTAAACCTAAAAAGGTGAGAAAATATGTCAATTTTTGTATTTAATTTAATAACTTATTTAGTGCCACTCTCAATCATATAAATTACATACTTCCCAATTCCTATAAGAAATCCACTAATTGCAGATTGCAACCATTCATTTAATATAATGACAATATGATATAAAATATGCTTTCATTTCAACTCATCTCAAGTTTAGCAGTTCCGACAATAGATAACGAAATATTAGATGAAAATAGCCACCAAAAACCACAATACCTTAAAAACTGAACCGTAGTAAGCGTGGCCAAGTCACTTTTGTATAATTAAAAGTCAAAATGTGGATAAAATAGCCACATTCGCATGGAAATATTCGCAAACAATTGTCATCCTTCCCTAGCCCCACTAAATAGTAGATAGTAGCACTAAATTGGCATATTGGCAAGCTGACAATAATTCCAATTAGCTGGTAAATTAGTACTTTAAAGCCACGTTTTTATTTGTATGAGTTGGTTAGGCATGTTAGAAGGAAACTAAACCCAGAGTGTCTAACTTCCTGTCATTTCACTGCCAGTTTGCAATATTTATAACCCAGATTTACACATAAGGTGGGGGTCAAAAGACCCACTTGGGTCATTTAATACCATAAAATATATTATTCTAACGGGCTAGTTTTAGAAAGTAAGAGCTCTATTCCTGTGCTGCATGCATTGCATTTGAGTGTATTAAAACACATACGCTGGGGGTCAAAAGACCCACCAGGGTCATTTAATAGAAAACCCTAAAATATATTATTCTAAACGGGCAACGCCAACGGGTTAGTTTTAAAATTTAAGAGCTGTATTCCTGCTATTTCTGCAATCCAATGCAATCCAATGACTGGACTGAGTGTATTAAAATGTTTAGTTTAGTTACTACAGAAATTGCCCATAAAGTGGAGCGTATCACTCACGAAAGTCACGATGCCTGTATTTATTGTTACGGGTGCTTTTTATTGATTAAAAAAATTAATGCAACGTGTCGGTTTGTTGTGCTTATTTAATTTTAGATCACGACAGGGACGGATTCCTCCGTTTCCAAACTGAAGGTTCCAGAGCTAAAAAAGAATATGACGGAATCGGACTTTTTCCTGTATGAATTGGCGAGTAAATCGGAGATATTGGATTATCAAGATACCCGACTTCTGGGGAATCATTTCCCCCCAAGGGCCATCGGTTATCCTTGGGAATTGACCTTCTCAACCTCCACCGATGGATTCTCACTAAGTTCTCTATATAGAAAAATGGAGGAAATTGACTCCCCCGTCGTTTTTGTCATCGAGGATATCCTTGGAAGGGTTTTTGGGGCCATTTTATCATGTACTTTTAGGGTTTCCGAAAACTTTTATGGAAATAGTGCGTTGGATTTGTTTATTGGATCATTAAATGGCAAGAAATGAGGAGGATAAGCTATAAAGATAAGCTTTATATTGTACTTTTTCAGGTGATACGTTCTTATTCCGATGTCGACCGGATTTTGAGGTCTTTAAGTGGAGTGGGAACAACTTTTACTTTATACAGGGTCAGATGGATTTTGTTAGCGTGGGCTCTGACGAGTAAGATTTTGGCAGTATTAAATACATTATTTAGCATTACTTGATAACTTATTGATGGGATTATTGATTAATTACAGTGGAAAGTTCGGTCTGTGGTTGGACGACAATCTGTTTATTGGTCGAACTGAAGAATGCTCTACTTTTGGATCCGTACCACTAGTCGAAGAAAAAGATTTTAAAATCAAGACCGTGGAATGCTGGACGGTTGGAAGTATTTAGTCAGGGCGAATGTATGTGTAAATGTATCTCTAAAGTGCAACTATTATTTGAGATGTGAGCACAAATATGTAACTGTATTGTTAATATAGGTAGATGTAGTAATTCTGATGATGAGGGTATTTTTCTACTTGTATGTATAGTTAATGTACCATTTATAATGTAAACTCGGAAGGAAGTTATATTATATTGTAATTTACGCCATAAACGCCCGGTTTAAAGGTACCTTTTGCTTTTGTCGAGTGTCGAAGGAAGTCATGCATGCTATGCTACTTGTCACCTTGTTTTGTGTAGTTTACTATTTGTAATTCACGCAGAATTATTAAGATGTAGAAAAAGTCTTGGCTAAATTAGGTGCTAAGTTCGTACTGATTACTGATATTAAAAAGATATTTCAAGTGCTAATAAATGAGATTGGCACTTTCGTTAAATGATAATAAGCAATATAGCTATTCCGCAACGCAAACAGGGTCTTGGATAATATGTTTTCTGGGTAGATTTTTTTAAACTACTATTACACATCTTCAGCGTTTACAGAATGGTATGATGAGGGTAGAGGGAACAAATTCATGGTCACCGTCGTAGACGCTTTTTGAATCTATCACCAGCTCAGATAGTTTAGGCCGTGTTAATTTAAATCATAAAGATTCCCGAAACATCAAATTTGACTAATGACAAAGAATTGCGTGTTAGAAAAGCATATGCAACACAAAACTGAAAAATTCCAATTTACCTGTCTAATTAGGAATAAGATGCAAGTTATAAAAATTGAATATCATGTTTTTCAAGATTTTTCTCGAATCTATTAGAAAGAAAGAACACAGTTCCAATCCAAGGTAAGCTTGCGGGGAAATCGTAAAACTGTGCCTTATGTATTTTAACGATAATGATAACTATTATTAGTCCCATAATTAAGACAGAACACGCACCCTCAAAGCTTACGACGGATATTTTTACGTTGCAACGATATCATATCAAACAAACAAAACTATCATTAGTTTAGTAAGCTCTAAAGACAACGGTTATGGGTAATGCTAATCCACTGCATCAGTCAGTAGACAAAAAAACCTCATGATTACATTCGAGAAATGGACACGGACAACTATAATTCGTAAGAGTGCTTATGCTTACTTTATTTTGAGAAGTTGGGAAGATTAAAGAAGGTAGTCATAATTCTAGCTCAAACATGGCCCCATTACAGTCCTGGAAAGAAGGTGTGGAAAAACTTGAAGGTCGTCCAAAGAGTTTGGGGGACGAAAGTGTACCCCAGAGCAAATGCTGGGATAGGTTTTTGTCAAGTTTGGGATTTTGCAAAAGAAAAAAGGCATAATTTCATTATAAAAAATTTACTGCAAACGACATGGGTTAAAATTAAAAACTGAAAGTTTTTCTATGCAGATTGATGAAAGTTCGCAACAAAAGAAGCTCAGAAGGGTTATGACTGAGGCGGACTTTTTCTTGTATGAATTAGGAAAAAAGTCCGAGGTTTTCGAAATCCAAGATACAGCATACCTTACCCAACTTCTGCCCTCAAGATCCATAGGTTACCCTTGGGTTCTAACGTTTTCAACAAGCATTCATGGCTTTTCTCTCCACTCCCTTTATCGGTCCATGAACAAAATAGATTCCCCAGTCATACTCGCTATTGAAGATATAAACGGGAGAGTCTTTGGAGCAGTTCTTTCCTGTGCATTGAAAGTTTCGGAACATTTTTATGGGTCAAGTATACTTGAGATGATACTTCATATTTTTAAAAAAATGAAGGTTAAGATCGTTTAAAAGATGTATGTATTCTAGATGAAACTTTTTTATTCCGTTGTGGACCGTTTGAAGCATTCCGATGGAGTGGAAACAATTTTTATTTCATCCAGGGGCAAGAAAGCTTCATAAGCGTTGGCTCAGATAAGTGAGTTTTTTTACAGTAGACCTTTTACAAACGTTGTTTTATTTGTTGAGAACGTGTTTCGGTGCATTTGTAGTGGAAATTTCGGTCTCTGGCTGGATGATTGCCTGGATCGTGGCACAACTGATAAATGCTCAACGTTTAATTCACCTCCTTTAGTTGAAGAACGGGAGTTTAAAATAAAGACTGTAGAATGCTGGACTTCGGTCAAGATTTAATTGCATATAAATTAGATAACTCTACTTTCATATACCAGATCTGTTCTAACTATAGATGAATCCTGAATAAATTGATGGACGTATAATTTCTTGGATGAAATGCATTTATTAGTTATTATTCAGCTCATCATACGAAGCAGTATTTTTTGTTTCAGAATCAACACGATCTAGTACGAATTTACTTACGATACTATTTACTATACAATTAAGAGTAATTAGTCTTATATCAGATTAGATTAATCATGCATTTAGTCGTTAGTGTTGCATTTTGAATATTACACGGTAATTTGGTAACTGGATTTCTTAACTCGGCCAAACATTTGGATAAAATCTAAAAAAAAACACATTGCGTTTATCGTTAGGTGCAAGACTTATGGATTGACTAGTGACATAATAATTTAAAAAGGTTAAAAAAAAGTAACAACGGATATTTAGCACCAAACAAATTCCTTCGTATAAACTTCAATTAATACTGAAGGACAGAATACCATTAATTACAACAATAAAGCTTTTGTGACTAACATAATGCAATAAAAGTGTAGATCGTAGACAGTAGACAGGCTAAAAACAAGGAGTCGTTGGTTAAAAAACGGAATCTCTCTTTAAGCTGACGTTTACCGTTCAGTAGTTTACCTAATAGTCTATAGCCTCCTTTAAATGCCAAAGCATCGCAAAGGCTTTCCTTCTTTGCTTTTGCTCATTTATAAGCGACCCTATGTTTTTTTCAATTAAATTTGAGAACCCTTTCCCGACTCCGATCACAATTTGCGAATTTCCTTTTTCACTTTGACTTGGAGTGGGAGAAATTCCTCTGGAGTCTCCTGGACCCATTTCGTCCTCTTTTTTGTTTGTAATTGTATCAGTATCTTTTTCACTCGATGTTCCAGGTACGAGACTACCACTGATGTTTGAGCTGCTAAAGCTGGAATGTATATTTACTAGTTTCATATCACTCTCTTGGTCCATGGATCCTAACAACGGATTGCTAACTGCGCTTATATCTTCGCGAAATACCCAAAAGGACCGGACGTCTTGCTCGAACGGGCGAAAGAAAGTTATTGGTCGTAGTCGTTTACTGTCTGCTAGGAAAACAAAGCCCCAGTTTGTCCCGACGTAGACTTCTGAACATGCCGCTTTTAATACGGTGACCTATTTATTGATTGTATGTTTTGTTACATTTTTATAAGCACCCTTACACAGTGACAGTATATAGGGAAATCAACCTACCTGTAAGGGTTTAGTATTTAGTTCTTCTTCCATGGTTTCTTTGACGGGCAACAGTTTTCCCACGTCTAATCTCGAGATCATTTCCCTCTTATTGCAATCCCAGCCATAAATCACACTGCCAGGATATACATATGAAAACAGTACTTCTTGATTACTATGTCCTTCGATTAATAGAACTTCAACGGCTTCAATAATTGGTTCGTAGTGGTTAATACACTCTTGCGACACAACTAGCCCATCTTTTATGGTGTAAACTGTCATCTGACCAGCCTTTTCCCCTGTCCATAACTCTGCTAGCCTAGGTAAACAAGCAAGTATTTGATTAAAATCACTCGTCTTTAACAAGTAAAGTTTGTAAAAATAAATAAAAGCAACTGTTTACCCTTCTTCGATTTTCCTAGAGCAAAGACAATGGATCACGGGAGTCTTTCCTAACTCCGTGACAGGCTGTGCAGTTGTCTTATCGCAAAGAAAAAGTCTTCCACTTGAAAAGGCAACAGAAATAACAGGATTGACAACTTTAATCGAAACGACGGCTCCGACATATCCCACAAGTGATTCAAAATCACACTCTTCCACTTTGTTATAGTCGCTTATACTAAGAACGTGAACTTTCCCCATCGTATCCCCCATCCAGACACAGTTATTAACAAAGCACATCGCTGTCACCACTGCGGATATGAATTCAAAGCAATGACAACTGTCTATCTTGAAGGCTGACTTGACTTTTAGACAATAAATTCCTCCTGTTGAACAACTCGCCCAGACTTCTCTTTCACCTAAAATAATTTAATGGATAGAATTTTTATACACACATACGGTATTTTTTACTCATTCTATCTGATTATAAGTTACCTCCATACTGTAATCCTAATGCAGTAACTACATTTGACACACTACCCAATGAGACAACGTCCCTAATTACGGTGAATTCTGGAGAAGACGCAATAGAAACTATTTGAGAGGCCGTTGGCCTGTCCTTTGGAATGTGAGACCAGCAAACAACCATCAGGTCCAAGAGGTACAGGGGATACGCGTCACAGTCCTAATAAAATCAAGGGATATGAAGCATTTTAAGTGAAAAATGTTGCATATACTTTAAAAAATTCTTACCCTTTGAGTCAGAGATGGACGCATGCCTTCCAGAATACTTTCTTTGACATTTTCACAACCATCAAATGGCTGTCTAAGACTTATCATCTCGTAAAGAAGCATTCCAAAGGAAAATATGTCAACTTTCTCCGTGTATTCTTCCTCTCCATTGTAACGAATGATTTCAGGGGCCATGAAACCCTCGGTTCCTCCAAATCCCTTACTTCCTGTGGGGAAAGAAGATCTGCTGATGCCTATGGGATTTTATTAAAAGTTAATTATTTAAAAAAAATCACATCTTAGATATTCATTTATCAAGCAAGAACTAGCCTACCATAATCAGCTAGTTTAACATCGACGTTGCTGTGCTCATCCTTTTTGCCAAACGGTTGAGGAAATTGAAACACAAGGACGTTTTCACTTTTTAAATCTCTATAGATTATTCTATGGTTATGCAGGTATTCCAACGCTTTGCCAACCTATCAAGAAACCCCAAATATACCTTTTAGTATCGATAGAATTTAGAATAGCACAGCGTTAAGCGGTTCAACTACTGCGAATTATCTTTACCTGCAAAGTTGTGAATCTTATCGTGTCTTCATCCACTTTGTCCCCTGATCGCTTAAAATCCGACAGCACAACATCTAAGGCACCCCTAGGAGCTCTAGGCATTACAATTGACAGGGGAGACTGACACAAGCCAATAAAGGGTACTACATTGGGATGAGCTACCCAATATAGGACACGAACTTCCCCCCTTGCGGCAATGTATGCACGACAGGCCGACTGAGCTGGTGCCCTGAACCATTTATTCTTCGCCAGTTTAAAAGCAACTTGCGCATCGTTATTTTCTTGACCAGGGTCAATTGGTTGAAACATCTTTATGGCGATTTCTAAAGGCTTTGTTTCATATTTTGGAATAAGTTTACCACCGAAAACAAACCCAAAAGCTCCACGACCTAAAGAATTAAACAGACAATTTTCAGAACACTATTATGGCATTTTGCAAAATGTTTCAAAAATAATCAAATACAACTTTTAAATTGTTTACTGTACCCAATAATCGGCCCCTTTGTACGTCAGCGTTATTCAACAGGTATCTTGAATTCAAATCCAAGAATAAGATGTCTGGAGCGATTTCTCTCAAGAGAACTTCTCCGTGCTTCGGACATTTTACGCCAATATTACTACTAGGAATATGTTGAACATCCGAGTCTAACGAAGAATTCTGTGGTAAGGAATCGAATTCAAAGAACTTCTGACCGTGCAAAATACAGTATTCGACACTCCAAGAATACATTGCTACATTTTGTTTTCCATTTCCAACCCCACTTGATCCTTTCAAGAAGTAGTTCAGTCCACTAAAACTCTCATTGTTGGTATCCACTCTGTTTCCTGTTTTCAACAAGATTCCACCAGGTAAAACGTCCTCTGAATCTTTACCCCTTCCATCTAAGTTAGAATCAACTGAAGACACTCTAGTGTTCGTTGGACTATTTCCTACCCCCGAATCGCTAGACATTCGTGGACTGCGGTTTCCAAGTCCAAATCCGAAAACCCGAAAAACATCAGGTCGTGCAACGCTTCCAGAACTGCTGCTAGGCCATGTTTTCTCATTCTCCCGACTGCAAGACGAGCCGCTGCCATCAGAGGAATCGGTTGGTCCCACGAAATCCGAGGGGAAACAGTAGGGACATGGAATCAATCGTGTGACTAAATACTTCCCTTCCGAAGTGTGAACAAAGCGTGTACCAATCGATGGATACCAATCCTCCAACAACGTATCAACGTGATCCACAGCCAACGCTAATATTTTGGCAATACTTTCTATTGCCGGTTGTAAAGTTATCTTTCTCATGGGAACTTGATCGTTTCTACCATCCACTCGAGCACAGAAGTTCTCCACAGGACTACTGACTATGATTGAGCATGCCGGAATGTGAATTTCGAGAAGGCCAGTTTCTGTAAGGTCGACGGCGTCCCAGACTTGCTCTGAATCCCCTTCTTTAAAAAACAAGCCTTCACTATCACAGACATCGGATTCACACAAGGCTCCATCGTCTCTCCGAAGCATGAAAGTAAAAGGCTTTTCTCCAGTGACTTCTTTAATTCGCATCACCAATAATTCCCCATAAGTAAGCTCCATTCCCGACTGCCAACAGCACCATTCGGCTTTCTGATCCAGAACTTTGACCACTTCCTCCGTTATTTCAGTAGAGTGCGGAGGATTAAAGTAGTTTCGGATTATTTCAACGATTCGATCGTCGGATAATATTCTACTGACTAATCTTGGCCAAAATCCAGAAGGGAAATAGGACAGAAGTAGAAAACGATTCACAGCAGGAATCGAACCTTTCTGTATTGTGTAGGATTTGCTAATTGTAGGGCTTTCGTTTGATGAAAAAATAAATGCAGGAGTTTTAGCATCAACTGGACTTTGCAGTCCTTTGATGCAGTCTTCTGAGACGTGGCGACTCATGCGATTTACTCTGTTTTTTAGTGCCCAACCTCTAGATCTCACTGGAACACGGACTCTGACTTCGTTTTGACACATTTTCATCTGCAACAGAAGATAACCGCAGACCACGGAAAATACAATCACTAAAATACTGAAAAATGCAATAACTTTTAAACGGTTTACAGTACCTGTTCAAGTGAAGGCAACAGAGATGGAATCAACATTCGAACATTATCAAACGGTACAGCCAGTTCAAATTTGCTTAGTAAGGATAATACATAGTCCCTAGTCTCACTAGACTGTCCCTTAAATAAATGTAGCAGGTCGTCCACCTTCATCACTCCATTCTTGGCAAACGGATTGATTTCGCGAACAGTCACAACATGGGCCAGCATATCACATAACCATTGTGGGTCCAAAAAATAAAGATCCCTCAAGGTACTGTCTTCATAGTGCAGAAGAACTCCGTTTTCGTGCAAAAACGAACAAGCTTGCATTATTTCCGCATCATCCCTAAAGGTAAGGCCAAATCCTTTTTCCAACCATTCGGAAACTTGGGTTTTAAATTCTTGTTCATTCAAAACTGGATCCAGCCCCCTTGATTTCCTTTCTGTGGCTAAATATGCAATGATTTCTTCGAGATGGATATACTTTGATGGAATCTTTTGCTCCAATAATCTTTTTCCGTTGGAAGTTTTTAGATTGAATACGGCATCATAAATAAGATTACAAAGCTGTCGAACATTATGTCGCGTCTTGCAGGAAATCTGATAAAAAAATCATGCTTTAAGGAAATTCCTCGCCAACACAAATCAATGTTGTTCAAATCAGAAAATTAATACCTCGATTGAGTACAATACTTTAGGTAGCCCTCGCTTTTCAGGATCAGAAACACAAATAAATTTGTCTCGGATCTTTTGTTGAAGGTAATCCATGTAACCAGGAGGGAACTTCTCACTAACGAGATCAAAATGAGTTCCAACTATGATTACGGGGGAGTTAGGTGCCCTTGCCTATAAGTAAAAATAGTGTCGGTTAGTCAGCTCAGCAGGAATTTAAAATACATGAATCTCTAATTTAATTTAAAGCTAACCTGGATGTTGACCAACCACTGCACTATTTCATTAAGACCTTTCTCTCCATCGCAGATATTCCAGCAAATTAGGTACAGACCTTGGGAGTACATAAAAATTAATTAATGCAAACGATTTTGCAGCAAATAACTAAACTCAACAATTTTGTTGCATTGCATACGTACTTCTACGGGATAAAAAGTAAACATGAGTTGCATAATACTCCTTTTGACCCCCAAAATCCCAAGTTCTGAAAGTAACTGGACCAAAATTCATGTTTCCACTTCTATTGCCTTTAAAATCTAAATTCCAAGAACCTATATCAACTCCAACCGTGGAAATAGGTTTTCCAGACTTTTGCAAAGCAATTTTATGGGCTGCTCCCATTCTCCTGGCCCAATGCTGAAAATGTTAGGAATTTAAGTTAAATACTCAGCACAATTTTAAAGAGAAAAAACCCCGTCTACAATTAGTAAAAAAACATACGTCTTGAGAAGCATGCTTTTGACTACTTCCTTCTTGTTTCAACTGTTGGAGAAGGGAAGTTTTCCCAATCCCTTGAATGCCTACAACCATCAATTTCATCCTAGAGTATGGTTTCGCATCTTCCAGAACCGATTTCAAATATCCAATTATATCCATTGTTTTACAGCGTTTAGACTCTATCATAGACTTTAATGGTTCTTGCAAATTGCATCCAGTAGTATTTAAATTCCACATTCGATTCAAAAGTCCCATTTCTGGGGGTAAGTCTGATATTTCTGAATTTCCACTTAAGTTGAGAACAGACAGACTTGTCAACTCAGCAATTTTGACGCTAACTTCTCTAAGCCGATTATCTGATATATCAATCATCGTCACACCCGGAAACCACAGATTTTTGGCAACAATTGGAACTTTACGTCCAACTGAATCACTTAGTCCAGGTGCGTCAGTCTCTTCTTGATTAATAGGTTCCTCTCCGTGAACGCAAACGGTTCTTAGCATATTACCGCTAAGTAAAAGAGTTTTCAAGTGATCTAATCGAGTGTGACGTTTGTGAATACATCGATCACTTAAGCAGTCAAAGTCTCCAAGTCCCACATTGTTTGAAACACTGTAGCAAGATAATTTAACAGAAACTTTGTCACTTGGAGAGTAAAACCATCGCTCAATTTGGTTGTGGGAGAGGTCGAGCTGACGAAGCCCGGTAGGATACTCGCCAACATGTCCCATATATTTCAGATTGTTGTAGGATACATTCAATCGCTGCAGGTTGGGAGCCAGGCAAGCAATGACTTTTGGAACTTTATGGAAACTATTGTGTGCTAAATTCAGAGAGATCAAGGAGCTCGCTCCAGAATAGGCTTGTTTTTGAGATATTTCTTGATTGGTCAACACATGTACGTTCTGTCTCCACAACGCGTGATGAGTTATAACTGGAGTTTGAGAATTCTGTGGAGTTCCAGTTGTGGAACTTTTTGATAGCCTGTCACGATTTTTATCAAAGTCAATCATTACAAAGTCGGGGCTCTTTGGCTGCTCCTCTGGACTATTCGTTAACGAAAAGTACGGCAAAGAATCAAACACAGAAGCATCCATCCCAGACTCTAGGGCTGGTAATTCAGTAAGTAAATTTAAAGATAAATTTACTTCCTGCAGTTTGGGTGACGACCAAATCGAAGATGGAATGGATTGTAATTTGTTGTTAGACAAGTTAAGAGAAGTGAGGCAAGGGAAGAACGTGAAAAGTTCATCAGGGACCGTTTCCAATTCGTTTTCTTGCAACAGAATTTCTTCTAAACATGGAGCAGCAACATTACTCACAACTAGTTCCAGTCTATCGATTTTGTTATGACTTAGATTTAAATAGTTCAAACTACACAGCGACCATAACACTCCAGGAATTTTTGAAATGCTGTTTGAAGAGATATCCAGCCTTGTGATGGATTGAAGCCCCAAATTTTGGTTTTTAGGACAAAGGCGCAACCGAGGATTGATTCTTAAAGATGCAGTGATTAACCATTGTTCCGAGATGTGGTCCAATTTTTGGTTGTGCCAATTGATATTAACAGCTGAAGTTGGCAAAATTGATGATGTTAGAAGGGGTTTTTTCATGTTTTGAAGAATACAATCACTGATATATGCCATGTTAATTTTGCTCTCGGAGTCTTGATGAGCCTTCAAGGCTAGAATTTTTCCAACAATGATATCATCCCGATGAATAATTACAATCGCTTTGCATTCGTCATCTCTGGCACCATGTTTCAGAAGCAGTTCGATCATGCCTAGATCTCTATGCAAGCATGCCTCAACTAAGGCAGTTGAAGATTCATCTTTTCGTTTTATCCTGTGTTCGGGATTTATATGATGCTGTCCAAAAGAGCCTGTAAGACTACTTGGGGATGGGAGAATAGGTAAATTTGGATCTGCTTTTACATTTAAGAGGAGGGTCGCAATAGCATGACTTCGTTGTTTTACTGCTACATGTAAGGGGGTCTGATAATCCTCACAATAAGAGTTGACATCGATTGGGGAAATAAGATTTTCAGATTTCTGCAAGCAAATAAATCAATTAAATAGCAATTCAAATGACAGGCTTGCTTTAAAAGTAAAAATAAATACCTTTGATTGGCTCAAATTTTGATTCGTTACAAGTGATAATTTGCTTATAATGCCTTGTATCCCTTCTGAAACTCTTCTTTTGTTAGGACTTAAGGGCTTATCCGAAAGGTTTTGTTCGGATTCAGATGGGGCTATTGGTTTTCTCTTTTCTCCCAATTTTCTTGCTTCCACTCGATGTTTCAAAAGACTGTCGACTAATCGTTGATTTCCCATTTGGCATGCAATGTACAGAGCATTTTGACCCGATACATCTTTCAAATTGATATCGAATGCCATATCATATTCTAGGTCTCCAGCAAAGTGTCTAAAAGACATACAGGATCAATGAACAATAAACCATTTTAAAATTATGTACGCTAAAAAATTTTCTTTTACCGAAAAGTGAGCAAGACATTCTGAGGATAGTCGAATTTCAGAAGTAGATCCATAATGTGTACATGCCCATTAATACAGCAAGCATGAAGGGGTAACCATTTTTCCACCGTTGGTACTTGAACGAGAAGGGGAAACTTCTAAAAATATACACACAAAAACCGTATCAACATCAATCACTAAAACAATAATTTATGCAAATTAATAATTGAATGTATTCTCAATACCTTCAACAAGATTGAAACAATATCTCTGTGACCATGATAGCATGCCATGTAAAGAGGAGAATATTTTGTGACGGGATGTATCCTTCCATCCGCTCCAGTATCCAGTAACGTTTCTACCAGATTTCTAGATCCACTTTCACATGCTCTAAAAACCCCACCAATTACTATTTCACTTCCGGGTACTTAAAAAATTAATAAAACATAAAAAAGAGCAGAGTTCTCTCCAGAAACTTACTTAAATAG
Source organism: Hydroisotoma schaefferi (assembly GCA_034682405.1). Classification (NCBI taxonomy): domain Eukaryota; kingdom Metazoa; phylum Arthropoda; class Collembola; order Entomobryomorpha; family Isotomidae; genus Hydroisotoma; species Hydroisotoma schaefferi. The sequence continues at coordinate 9,319 of JAQFZX010001845.1, read as the reverse complement.
GAGTGTGTTTGTCCCATTCGGAGTCATATTAACTATAGACAAAGATTCAGCTTTTCCAATATCCTTCAGCAAAGTCTTAACTGCTTCAGCATCCCCGCTGCAAACCGCTTCTCTAAGTGCATAGTGCAAACTTTCCCTAGCCTCTTCCTTAGACACTGCAGTATTTTTCAAAAATTCAGCCGTAGACGAATGGCCACCCCTTTCCGCCAGGTCGATTGCTGTGCAGCCACGACCATCGCAGGCAAATGCATCCGCCCCTGCTTGGATAAGGATTCGTACATTTGAAAGGAATCCATGTTCCGCTGCCGTATGCAATGGGAATTTGAAATTGTCCTGAGCTCCACTTGCAACATTTGGATTTCCTTAATAAAAAATACATAATATGCTTAGAAATTGCTGTTTTAATCCCAACAATTCAGTAACTTCCATTACCTACCTTCCGCTTTCAGAAGAATACTCAAGCATTTTGAATTGTCAGTCGTAGCCGCAGCGTGCAAAGGTGTTCTACCCCATGAATCTTGACTATTTATGTGTGAGATCAGCTCTCCATTTAACAGGTCCAGAAGTAACTCCTCATTATCCCATAACGCAGCCTGCCAAAGGACCAGTTTAATTTTAAAAACATATCCCCATATTCCTTTATTCCTCCTTAATTCCAATTAACTAAATTAAATACATAAATCCATCCAACCTGGTGAAGCAGATGGCCTGGGAAATCCTGCTCGTCTGGGGAACTCATCCGTTCCAGACTTTCCTTTTTTAACACCAACGTATCCCAGCCTGTATTGCATTCTTCATTTCTTCAATTTACTATCTAAAACAGTTACAAATCAACCTCATTATCAAACTGTTCTAATACAAAATCACTACGTAAAAAAACATTAAAAACCTTCAAACTCAAAACCCCAACCAAACCAACCCATCAAGTACACAAAGTATAAAAATACCTTCTGAAAACTGCATTTTACTACCAAAAAAACGGCATTAAATTATTAAAAATACGTACCTTAAAATTATGGTTTTTTTAGGCATAAAGATCAAGAATCATAACTGTCCGTCCGTAGTAATCCACCCACCCACATGGAACGAATCGTTGAATCCTGCTTCCTGCATGCAATTGCAATTTGCAGTTATATAATCTTTAATTTACGGCTGGCCAGTTAGTTATAAATAACATAACGCCTATTAAATTACACGTTAAACTAAAACATGTTTATGTTTAGTATATAAAATTAAACTTATAATTTTTTACAGACCTTTTGCCTAATAAATTCTGCATCAGAAGAACCTGTTCATCTTCCTCCGCAAAATCGAGATTTTTTGCACGGCTGCTGCAACTGCAACTGCTGGTTTTGTATTGGACGAATTGAGATAAATTTACATACATATGCGACCTACGCTCATAGAAAGTTGAGAATGTTTGAATATTTTGGTACAAAAATGAGTGAAAATCCGAGAGTAATTTTTTGATTTGAGGAATTTATTTTGTGTCTCTGCCTGTGCGGGCGGTGTTTTTATTTTTATTAAAATTTGTCGAAATTTCAGGTTTAATTTTTATTTCAGGAGTTGGTTTGGTTTTTCAATTACAACTTTGAAAAAGTGTGGAAGCAAAGCAAGCACGACAAGCAGGTGTTAATTGAGTGATCAGTGCAATTGCAGGTAAGATAAGGTAATAGTTAATAGGCGTTGATTTTGGTTTAGTTTAGTTTATTGATTTAAAAACGTTATTTGTTTGTAAATTGGAAATGCTGATAAGATAATACGGTTTTTAAAGAGTATTATGGAGGTAAAAATGCCTGGGCAGATAGTGAAGCTTGACGAGGATGTTATTAATCGGATCGCTGCTGGAGAAGTTATACAAAGGCCGGCTAATGCTCTGAAAGAATTGCTGGAAAATGCGTATGTTTTTAAATAATATTGTGTGTTTTAAAAGCAGTTTTGAGGAGCTTGTTTTGATGGATAACGATGAGGTGTTTGTTTTATTTATAGGCTTGACGCGAAGTCGAAGAATATTCAAGTTATAGTTAAGGCTGGTGGGATGAAACTGCTGCAGATACAAGACGATGGAACGGGAGTCCGTCGAGAGGATATGGGAATAGTTTGTGAACGGTTTACTACGAGTAAACTAAGGAAGTTTGAAGATTTGCAGACAATTGGAACGTATGGATTCAGAGGGGAAGCGTTGGCGAGCATTTCTCATGTTGCGCATTTAACGATTATCACTAAAACGGATGAATCGCCGTGTGCGTTTAAGGCTGAATATTCGGATGGGAAGCTTAAGGAATATCCTGTTGATTCTGGGATTCAAAATCCGAAGCCTTGTGCAGGAAAGCAGGGAACTACTATTGTTGTTGAAGATCTATTTTATAATATGGACACTAGAAGAAAGGCTTTGAAAAGCTCGGCGGATGAGCATAGCAAAATTCTTGATGTTATTACTCGATATGCTGTTCATAATGCTGGAGTTGGGATAAGTTTGAAGAAGTTTGGAGAGACTATGACTGAGATTAGGACGCCTGCCAGTTCAAATGTTTTGGAGAACATAAAAATTCTCTATGGAGCTGCTATTGCGAGGTAATTATTATTTGTCCATCTCTTTATTTTTTTCAACTTGATGTGATGATGATGATGATTGTACGGGATGAATTGTTTAGAGAGCTTGTGCCCGTCGAGTGTGAAGATAATGTAACTCAATTTAAGATGGATGGTTATGTTTCAAATGTTAATTATTCCACTAAGAAGCTAACGTTCATTTTGTTCATCAATAATCGATTGGTGGACTCTTCTGGTAAGTGTTGTATTTTAGAGATATACTGATGTATTAAGTTATGGGACCTAGGTGGGGGTCGAAGCCATGTCAGTAGTTAACTAACCCGGCTACTAACTAACTAAACTGCCGGTTTATTTCAGCGCTAAGGAAATCAATTGAGTCTGTTTATGCTAACTACGTTCCCAAAGGATCTCATCCATTCGTATACTTTAACATTAGTATTGAGCCTAAAAATGTTGATGTCAACGTTCATCCAACAAAGCATGAAGTTCATTTTCTTCACGAGGATATGATCGTTTCCACAATTTCAAATGCTATTGAAAATACTCTTCTAGGTTCCAACGAGTCAAGAACTTTTTTTGTTCAGGTATATTATAACCAATTATCCTGGCCATTTTATTGGTTATTCAGTTTCCCTAGTCATAATTTGTAAGTTCAAGGTTGTATGTTTCTGGTAGTCTTTACTTCCTGGTGCAACCGGAGCGTTTACTAGCACTGCCACTGCTATAAGTAAAAAGCGATCTAGTGAAGGAATCTCAGCGTCCACTTCCAGTAAATCCAACTCAAGTCAAGAAACCTCTATCCAATCAAAAAACATGGTTCGGACGGATCCTAAATCGCAAAAGCTGGACAAGTTTTTAACCTCAACTCCTAACTCGGATTCAAGCGTTTTGAAGAGTTTCAACGATTCTCCATCAAAGCTTTGCATATCTGTAAATAATAAAACCGTAGTGGGCCAGCCTGGAGAAAATCTAGAAGAAATGCCGTCCAGTTCGTCTTCAAACCCTCTTCCTGCAACAGGAGTTCCACAGAGGTTTAAAACAATAAATTATTATTCAGGAAATCTCAGACTCTGATTGTGATGCCATTTTTACTAACAAAAATGTTGTCCATAATTATTAATAGACGGGAAATTCGTCTAAGAAGTATCAAAATTATGAAAGCAGCAATTAGTGAAGACTGCCAAAAAGATTTAATCACTATACTTCGAAACCACACTTTTGTAGGATCTGTAGACAGATCATTGGCTCTCTTTCAACATGATACGACGCTATACATAGGGAGCACATTTAGATTATCGTAAGCTGGTGATTTTAATGTTATCAAATTATTATTTGTAAGGAATTATAATGAAAACTGATGTTTAATTTGTAGTGCCGAACTTTTTTATCAAAAAATGGTTCACGAGTTTGGTAATTTTGGTAGAATTGTCATAGATGTAAGTGCAAATCAGTAAAAAAAATATGACCTGACTTTTCGAAGATTTTAAAATAAACAGCTTTGTAGGATCCAATAGAAATCAAGGAATTAGTATCTGTAGCGTTGAGCTTCGAAGGAAATCCATGGATAAAAGAAGGAGAATCTTATGAAGAAATCGCGAATCAAGTCCACAATGTACTAATGGGTAAACGTAAAATGCTTGATGACTACTTTTCTTTGAATTTCGACGAGGAAGGCCGACTCACTAGCATTCCACTGTTGCTGGGTACGTTTAATATTACTTTCTCATTAATTTCCATTGCGTTTGGTTGTTTATTATGAGTTAGAGTTGTGATTTGACTTTGCAAATTTGGTTTCAGAGAACTATTTTCCATGTATGGAGGGCATTCCAGATTACCTGATGAACCTTGCTAAAAAAGTGAATTGGACGGATGAACGGGCTTGCTTCGAATCTTTCTGTCGCCAAACGTCTAAATTTTATGCTGTTCAGCCCGGTGGGGATGAACTTATTCAGGAGACTTCCCTAGTACGTTATCAGTTTTTTTTAATTTACAAAATTAAATTATGGCCATACCGCGTTTGAAATATTTCTGTATTCATAGAATGGTCAAACATGGAAGTGGACAATAGAACATGTAGTTTATCCAGAAATCAAGAAAACTTTGCTGCCACCCAAACGCTTTGCAGATGATTCTACAATCGTTATTGTTACGACTTTACCTCATTTATACAAAGTCTTTGAGAGGTGCTAGACACCAGCCTTTGATTGATTGATTGTTCACTTTGATATGGAACTTTATGATCATGATCAGTATTATAAATTCAGTCTTCTGCCAAGGATGTTCATGATTAAAAATGCAAACTTAGCATATGGTTCAACTCGTATTTAAAGTGGATCCCAATGATATATGTTATATATTTTTAAGGCTTTCAGTAAAGAAACAAGTTTTAACAATGACTGATTACAATTACTATTATTTCACGATACCACACAATAACAGTAACAGCATTGCATCAACTTGTTTGCATTAGAACCCACTACTGCCCGTTTGGGTTCACGGTGACATAGTGCCATTTGTCAACTTAAAAGAGAAAAAGAATCAATTATTGTAACGCGAATTAAATATATAATAAATATTCAATCAATTAATTTACCAAATGGATCAACAGCTTCAGTAATTCCGGCCGGAGGGTTAGAGTTGATGGTGGCCTCAGCATCGGCTACAGACATCACTGATGCAGAACTCGGATCAGTTGTAACATTCCTTTATACATAAATTAATGTATTACTAGATAATGAATCCTAAAAATTATATAATGCTATAGAATGCTAAGGACATAATTATGTCTTACAGATCCAGGCCAGTTTCATTTGCAATTTCGTTTTTCATAAGACCTTGCCAGTATTTGTTAGTTTCTTCAATAATATTCAACGTAAACTCGGCATTTTTGGGTTCCCCATTAAATGCAAATTGATTTTCAGGCTTTCCATCAGGAATTTTGTAGATTCGGAACCATTCTACGGTGGCCCTAAGGTAGCCAGGCATGAGCTTTTCAATGTCGTTCACATCTATCAATAACAAAGGTTTTTTGTCAAAACAACACAGGAGGGTGAACGTGAACTATTTATAAACAAAAGGTTTGCATGTACCATTCAGTTTATCAGCCATTGGATCAGTCACATCAATCGCCATGATTTTCCAGTCGGTTTCTCCCTCATCAATCAATGCAAAACAACCCAAGACTTTGACCTGGACAACAGCTCCACGAGGTTGAATCTGTGAATCATATTAATATTACGACTTTCCATAATATTAAAATTTAATTCAGGATAATTCATTTAACTCATCTCTCCTACCTTTCCTCCAATCTCGCAGACATCAATTGGGTCATTATCACCTTTACATCCGGTTGAAGAATCAATACTTCCAGGGTTCTCCCAAGTCTTAAAACCGAAATAAAATTAACGCTCGAATGACCAAACTAATTCAAAGTATTCTGCAACTTAACGATACAACGTGCCATTGTACCTGAGGAAGAGCTCCATAATTCCAAATATAACCATGATGAGGAAAGCAATTGGCGACATAACGAAGGTTCCCTTTCTTCACGTCTTGTTTAATTGGATTGAGAGGTTCCTTTGTTGCTATCTGTTTTAAATGTTTCATACAAAGCAAACATTTTCTTACATTATCAACTCTTATCTTATAGAACCATGATAAAAGCTTATTGATTTGAGTGACATTCATACCTCCATCTTAGCATTGGTCCATCGAGGAACTTCCACAACCATGTTAAAGATGTTGGTCCCAGGAATTGCACGGAGTGGAATGTCATGGAACGGTGAAATTGGACCGTTCTCATTACCTACATTTGGAATAAACAAAATAAAAGCATTATGCACTAAGTTAAGTGGATTACAAGGTTAGCAGACGTCCACCTTTGATTATACTCTGATGTAATGAAATGAATTAAGGACACGCACCTAGTCAGACAGATATTATATATCGATTATTAATTTTCTTGACCATTTCTATTTCTCATGTGTCATGTCTCAAAAAAGCTAACGCATACAGTGACAGTACTGGAAATTAGGTTGCTTTTGGCATTTACTGGTACAGAATCAATAGTCAAGGAATCAACACTTTAATTAATGAACGACAACCAATCCATCATAAAGTGTCCCATGCACTACTTGGGCTGAGTTTAAAACACAAAAACATTTAATTACATGAGCTGTTCATTTTTAAAATACTACTATATGAGTTTTAGCACCAATAAGCATACCAAAACTAAATTATAATACCAAATGCAATGCTATTTATGCTTTAAAAACAGTAAAAAATAGGCGTAAATAAAGCTTTAACCGGTGCATCAAAAACCGTATTTGAAATCTACAAACAACTGCACAAAAAATCGGTGTCAATGTCAAGCTTTAGCCATAAAATAGCCACATGTACCCTAAATCCTCGCCCAGACACCGCGGGTTATATGTGCATAAAAAGATGTTTTAAAGCATATTTGACATGGGAGATACACCCCTTTCAACATGTAAAGGATTGGTGTGCGGTGTAATTAACGAGGGCGGTATATGAACGAGGATTTACGATTTAGGGTATCCATCAATATTTGAAGAACCCCATATTTCACAAATCTCAACTTTTACGACCAAAAACACCAACAAATATCATCCCGTACAAAAAGTACAATAATAATCTTAAAAACTCCATTAAAAAAAACTCACGGAAATACAGCCGATAGTCCAAAGTATTAAGACTTCCCCGTTGCTCCAAACTATAGCTCATCTTTCCTTTTTTAGTAGCTCCAGTAGTAAAAACGTTGGAAGAGTAAGAGCGACTTATCTGGGAATTGGGCCGATAAGGTGACTTGTGCTGGTAGTTGTCGGAGGTTGACAGTGATAAGGAACAGTAGTTGTCGGAGGTTGGAGCAAATATTGGCAATCCTCGACGACCTTGATTTTTATTATTTCTATTACTCTCTTTCCTAACGGTTGAAAAAGGACTGGAAGGTTGGGCAAAATTGTGCAGGACTGGGGAAAGGAAAGCGAGTGGGTGTGGTTCGTTACTGACACTAGAGGTGATGGAAATGGAACTTTTAACGATGGAACTTTTACCACCGATGGATCGATGGAATAATTTAGATACCAACAATAACCTCGACGACGTTGACACGAATGGAAGGAATGATGGTGATGCTGGCATGTTTCGTGTTATATTATTCGTTAGAAATAGTTGAGAAATAGCCGGTATTTGCAGCTTTTGTAGCGTAACTTTCCGGGGTACTTGTACACGCTATGCTAATGCTGCTACGTTTTTATTTCATGTTTTTGTGACGGGGAAGAGTTGGTACACGGCAAGGCAAAATTAATTGGATATTTATTAAAAAATTATGATAAATTGATGATGATTTATGGCCAGTTTATGATGATAGAAACAGCTGGAACCGCATAGATAAGTTGTGGGTGAACAGAGGTTTATTTGTGATAAAAAGATGAGGTATAATGGCTCGATTAGTGTGGGTAAACTGGGTAAAAATAAATACATGTTGAGTTGCGACATGGTCTAGTATATTTTAGGACTTCTTGAAGCTTGAGTAAAGTACGTGGAATAAAGGTTTCGAATTTTGTCTGGTTGTTTTATGCATGAGAAGTATTTTTGTTCTAATGGTTTTAAGATCAATAGTGAATTAAATGACATACCAATTGGTCCACTTTTAATTGAGATGATTAGTGATTTACAAAGCTTATCTGCTTATCCGATTTTGTTATAAAGGTTGGTTTACTTTGACGTGTTCCAACCCAAGGATTTATATTTTGGGTAAAGTGCTGTTATTAAGGGGGGTTTATAAGGGTTTCATGAATGCGAAAGTAGGTTATTTTATGAAGTAATAAAAACAAGGAATGAAGATGGATGAAACTTACATTTTAGTTGGCATAACTGGGCAGTGTTAGGTTGAATTTTGTTCATGAAAATACATTTATTTTGGTAAAATACGTTAAAACCTATAAAAAAAAATACACTACTTTCCATGAAAGTACATGAAACTACTCTCTTCTCTTATTCGCTTGAAGAAACGAATGCAGATGCGTCATAGTTTATAAAGTCAAGCCACTATACTACTTATCTTTATCCTTCATTAATGCTGTTATCTGTGGGTTTCACCACAGGTGAATTCTGCCGTTTTAATTTTTTATTCATCGACCTTCAATCTTGTACTGTCTCAGTGGATTTGGATTTGATATGATGCAACAAATAATTAATAATAACGGTAAGAATTGTCTGTTTCTGAATTTAATGCTCAATTTTCTGTTAATTGTTTTCATCTGCCTTAATTTATAGTATGGGGTTTTCTTAGACTGAATTTTTGCCATATTCCTAATATCTTCCCGTATATACCGTAGCTGTGAATAATACCAATAGTAAACGCACAAAGAATTTTAATAAATTTAGTATGAAATAAAAAGAGGTCTTTTAACAACTGTAAACTGAAAAATATGACACTTCTTCATCTATCAGGGAGAAGGATCAAAATGTGATGAGGAAAAAATAATAAGTTGATAAGGATGATTGCTATTTGCTATAAAAAAAAAAGTTAATAATGTAATAGTTTAATGATACTACTGTCAACTGTTCTGGTATGTTGTAGTATTGTAGTGTAGTGATTTAGTTTATTGTGTGGTACGTCAGCACTTCAGTTGTTCAGTTGTTTTTAATAATTTGTCATATTTGAGCAGTGCCCAACCGAGGGTGAGGTACGGCCTGACGGTAAATAGCAAAGTACGGCCGCTTTTAAGCCTAAAAATGTAGA